>JAIVFH010000098.1:0-125539 GCA_025765595.1 Obelidium mucronatum | reverse complement strand
AAATTCAACACATAGGCAACTACCAACCCAAAAAGAAATGCAAAGAAGACATCAAGACCTCTACCCTGATGGATGCTGTAGAGTATGCCTCTCAGATGAGGAAGAAACAAACGAGCACCTATGGAACTGCCCAGTAATGCAAGAAACCAGAGGAGAAATCATGACCAACTTTATCGAAAATCTTAGTAAAAAGATTGAAGAGGAATGCCAAAAGGAAAGCAAGGAGAAACCACAACAACCCAGTAACCCTGAGGGGGGCATCCAACCAACTCTAATACCAACGGGAAGCAACCCGAAAGGAGATATTGAGAAAGAAAGTAATCTGACACTAGAGGAAATTAAGACCAAACTGGAAAAGTGGTTCAGAAACTGGATGGGGCAACCAACAAACCAATACATGGAAGAAGACATGAACCCAATAAACTCCAAAACAGACAGATTCTCATTTGGACAGGTTGCAGGATATGGACTTATACCAGAGATAACCCACGAATGCATCAAAAAATGTGAAGTGCAGAAGGCAGAAAGCACTAGAAGAATTATTGTACAAGCATGGAAAGACCTGAGATACGAAGTAAAAGAGAAAATCTGGAAATACCGCAACGAAAAGACAATTGAATTTGAACTTGCCTGCAGAATCACTGAGAAAGACAAGACCAAGAAGAAAGATAAAAACCCCAGAAAAGAGGGACCCAGAGGCAAAACTGAAAAGAACAATGAACCAAGAACAACCAAAAACACAAAGATCAAGAGTGAAACCATATGTCAACTATGTGAGGGGATAATGGAGGTAACAGGAAACCATGAATGCTCAGGAAGAATGGGGAGAATTAAAAAAGCAATCAAAACGCTAATGGAAGACAGAAAAGGAATTAAGAAAATACAGCCTGGATGGACAACAACATCTAGCAGATACATGAACGCATACGTCAAGAATGATGAATTCGAATACAAACCAGAAAAGCACCAAGTGCCAGGAAAGAAATTGAAAACTGACGGGAGCAGACAGAAAAACAAAAAGAAGGAAATGCACGGAGAGGAAAAGGAAATTGAAAAGAAACAACTGAAAAGGAAACTAGAAGAACTACAAGAATATGAAGACAGAGCATTCAAGGAGCTTAGAAAAGGGAAAAAGACATTAGACAAAATCAGCCATGACATAGCAAGGGAAAGACAAAGACTAGAAATACCTGACAAAGATGTGGACATGGGACCGGTGCCCCTGCAAATACTCGAGGGACGGCAACAAGAGTGGACCCATCCAGAGGGGATTCCACCAACACAAGGATCAAGCAAGCAGCAAGGGGACCGGAACCCCACAAGCAAGAGACATATGGTGGAAGGGAGGCCAGATGGGGGCTCTCTTTTTTTCCCACAGGGGTTTTTGATAACGAGGTCCCCGATAAGCGTGGAAGCTCAAGAGGAGCTGAGGGATGGGAGTGAAGAAAGCGGGGTTGTTGCAGATTAGGGGTACACAACATAGGTGTAAACTCAAGACGAGTTGGAGGATGGGAGCGGAGAAGTGATAGTGATAGTAGACAGGGGTTCTATAAGGGGGATTAGGTGGAAATCACTCGTAATCCGTAGTATGAGGCCGGGCCTTACTAATCAATCCGAGCAATTGGGGGGAAAATAGTAGTTCGACAAGTGTTTATTACAGAATACAGTTCATACCAAAAAAAAAAAAAAAAAAAAAAAAAAAAAAGAGTTCGGAATTCTTGTTCTATTATGATGCACTGTTGCTCACAGGGATGGACCACAACTGCTGAAACAAGCCAGGAAAAACAGGATGAAGCAGTCAAAAGTGCACTGAAGAAGCGTCAGTTCAATTGCTGCAGCCAATTGAGTCAGATGATGAACAAGGTGAGACTGTGAGAGCTCTGTTCTGTTATTGGTTGCTGCGGTAGGTTGATATGTTGAATGCACACAAGTCACTAGCCTCTGCTGCCCCCCTGACTCCATTTGTTTTTATAATGCTTTTATTGAGATTGCCGCTCATGTGCCAGCAATTATCTTCAGAAGAATGCCAGCCTGTCGATGTCTCTCCTCCAAGAAGCGAACCGTTGTTCAAGCTCACACCAATTGCCCATCTTATTGGATTGCCATCAACACATTACAACATGAAAAAGGAATTGTGTTCACAGGAAAAAGTGCAAGCACTATGCTGCAAGTGTTGAAGGGAAAAAATTGCCCCCCCCCCCCCCCCCCCCCCCCCCCCCATCCCAACCAAAAGGAATACTGTCAAGGTATGATCTTATCAAGATCTTATGATTTGTCTTGACAGTCTAATACCTTGAAAGCTTGAGAGTATTGAGGCAAATTGTTTGGTTAATAAAGTCTAATCAAAACAAAAAAATTGCAGGGCGTTAGGTTCGAACACTGAGTTTAAGAGTTTCAGGACTTGCAAGGAGGAATATTGCAACTAAACTGTACCGGCCATATTCCTTCTCTGATTATTTGTGTTTCAATCAGCATTTTTGATATTTGCGATAGTTTATTCATTGGTTTTAGAGTGTGCAGCCCTGGTGACAGCAATTTTGGGAGATTTTGGGTGTGTTGCCAACTTTTTGTGTGGATCACCACCCCCCTGGCATAACGCCACTTGCTTGCTCATTTCGTTTTATTTTAAATTTAGTATAAGTTATGAATTTCAGTAAAGGTATGGCAACTCTGTAGTGTAACGAGCTACGGCTTGAGCTCCGAATCCCCCAAGAATTTTTTTGTAGTTGACCGATGAGGATATTTAAATGCAATGCCCTATTGCACTAATTCTCTATGGAAACCAATATATGGAAACCAATTTTTAGCATTTATTATTGATCTATTGATTGCCAGTAAAAACTGGCACATGTCTATTAATCTGTTTTGGATTAAGAGATTGAATTAGTGATTTTCTGGCCTGAAAATTATCTCAGTGCTTGATTTATAAGCACTTGGATAATAAACGCTTAAAAGTCAGTGATTAAATATTCAGCGCTTACAAATTCAGCTCTCAATTATTCAGCACCACTAAGCTACAGAACTATAGAGAAATCTTCCTATAAGGCGGGTGATTACTAACATGTAGGCACAAGTCAAACCAGTTCCCAGTGGGACGAGAAGCTCTTGTAGCATTCAGAATACAAATCCCTGGCACTGCAAGATCAAATCCAAATGCTTAAAGGCAGAGGTACAACAAGTTAAATGCAAATGCAAGTAAATGTGTGGGAGTATGCCTTTGTGTGCTCAATTGACCACAGCAGCTGGACTGACCAAGACTATGAGAATGCATTAAAAGAGGCATGGGAAAAGGAGCCATTTTTGAACAAGATGAAATACAACTGAGTGAAGCCAGTGTGGGAAGTGTTGAAGGACCTGCCAAAAAGGGTGTCAGCCAACAAACCAAAGAGGCCATGTGCAAGGAACCCACCAGCACCAGCTACTCCCATACCAGCTACTCCAGCTTTGCATCAGATAGATTCCATCTGCAAGGTAGTATTCACGGCTTCTATTTTAGTTTTTGACTTTGTAATTCACTTCCAGCGTTCCCTTATTGAGGATGGAGAGTGATTGACTATATTGATGTTGTTGTTGCTGCCTGGAATTCCAAACTAAGCTTGCCAAATTTGTAAGTCATGTGTTGCTATGCCCTCCAATGCAACTGTTGGTTGCTTTCTTCTTTCCTTGGAATTGCCCTTGCCAAGCGACAGGCAGTTTTTCCAAGTCCAGTGCATGTAATCAATCAATCCCAAACAGGCAGGGAAGCCACGTGCGGCATTGACGGCACTTATTCTGCGCCTCTCTTCAGGTGTAGGAGATCAAAGGAATTCCTCTTGGTACAGCTCCACAACTCCTCAACAGAAGCGCTCCAGGGACTCAAGGGCAGTGGACTCTCCAATCTGCAAGTACTAAAAAAGAGTAGCCCAAGAGCACCGGTCACTTCCGATACATGTCTTAATGGTTGACTTGGACTTGGAGAACATACATGCCAATTGTGCTGGCTTCAACCCCATGAAATAGTACATGTAAATACAATATGCCTTTACTTCCAGGTGTACAAGGTGTATCACGCTTTGCCACTCACTCCGAAAATTTAAAGCTCATGCAGGGTGAAAAGCATCCCATCAAAACGCCGGAATATCTGAGATCCTCGATTTCTTATTCAGAGATGACTAAAATAAGCAAATCAGTTCAATTTGGGTGTAAATTGTAGTCAAAGAAACCATGCTTTGAATTTTGCCTGTTGTCTGTAAAGGCACAACTTGATTTGTTGTCTGTAAAGGCACAACTTGATTACAAACAATTTATTTTGACATGGATTGCTTGATCTTCTCAATGAAACTGCAAACGGCCTGCTGCATCTGGTGTCGAGTAGCATGAGACACGGCTTGGTTTGTCCACTCATTCCCTTGATCTTGAGATGACTCATGCCCCAGAATGTTCCGCACAAATGTCAAAGGACACGCCAATTCCAACCCCAAATGAAACTCCAAGCATTGCCTTTCTGAGATTGAGGCTTCCAATAAATCAGTTTGATATCCATTCCTGAGAAACACCTGAACAGGAATAGCCTCATCTATTGCTGGGCTTGTTTTCAGGGCTTCCAATCTATCGCGAGCCTCTTTAGCAGCTAAGTTCACATTGCCCTCTTTTTGGGCGATAGCGTGGCGAATAGACAACGCTGTCACCATTGCTTGCGAATGGATCTTTTCTTGAGCCTCATTCACCACATCTGTGACCCAAGAAGTTCTCGAAGTATCTTCACAGCTCTTCACGGCTGGAATGGACAGCAGCATCCAAGGAGCCTGCTGCTGTTGTAGGTGTCTTTGAAGGAGGGACAAACCCATGCAACTGGGCATGTTTCAGCAGCTGTTTTGTTGAGCCTTGTTCATCGGCAGCCACTAAGAAAAAAAAAATTTTAAGAAAAAAAAAAGAGAGAAAAAGAGGGAAAACAACAGAAAGAAAACAACAAACCTTCAACACCACAAATTGCTGTGTTTAGTACTTTGAATTGGCAGATGTACGAAAAACGGTTTGTCTGGGCGGGGTCAAATAAATTCTTTCGAAAAGATTTTCCATACTACTGAAGGTGTTTGCTTTTTAGAAGCTGCAGATGCTCTAGTTTGAGCCTGGAGAAGCCCATCTTCAATAGCGCTGGTAATTTGTGCCATCATAGGGGTTGGCGTTGTTGCTGCAGCCGGAGACGTAAGAGGACCGCCATCGACAGTGTTGTCATCTTCATACTGAAAGTCGTCACTATCACTGTTGTTGCTGTTGTCAATACCATTAGCTGTTCTTGCTCTTTTTGTAGATGTAGATTCAGCTGTAGAAGAATGCTGGGCTGTAGTAGAACGCTGCAAATTTTCAATATTTGATGTAGGATGGAGTGGTGGTCGCTGTGACTGTTGGTTGGTTCCAGAAACTGTAGCGAGGATGCTGCTACTGGATGCAGAACCTCTAGAGGAGATGCTGTTATGCATGTGCTGTCTTTTTCGGGTTTCCGCAGCAGCGGCAGTGGCATTGTTGGCAACAGTTTGAAAGAAGGAGCTTGACGGCACTTGGGTCATTCTTTCCTTGCCTTTGCTTTTGGCGGAAGCAGAGGACATTTTGGGTTAGTTTTTTGTTGGTAGAGTTAGAAGTTTGGAAAGGAAAACAAAGTTACCGCTGTTGGAGGCACATGAAACTCATGTTGCAAGCTCCATGTTTGAGAATAAAGTTTAAGAATTCTCTCCAAAATCTCTCTAGTGCCCACAACGATCAGCTCACCTGTCTACAGAACCAGCACCGCTTCCAGTCCCTCTACAACAGATTAAGAAGTCTTATTACTCAACATCTGTTAAATTTTTCCTGTACCAATTAGTCAGGGAACCCTTAAAAAGCCGGAACGTTCAAGCATTTACTGTTACACAAGCACCTCAGCCGCTACTACCAAAGCCGCTACAGCTTCTAACTCTACTACAAACATCTAAATCTACTTATTAAAACCAGTTTATTCAACTACAACAACTTCTACTTTCTACTACTTGAAACACTTGAAACTCAACCAACCCCCAACTACTACGCCTCAAAATTTTTACTGACTTCAACAAAAATGACAACAAACAACAACTTGAAAACAACTTTTACGCTTGATCATGATAACATCAGCGATTTCCACCAGTGGGTTGATGATATTGAAGGTGTTGCAGCCCAACACAATGTTCTCCACACTATTCGTCTTGACCAAGAATCCCACGACGACAACATCAACAACTACTTGGTTCCTTATGGTCCAAATGGTGCAATCACAGCTGATCCGCAACTTCTTGAACTTGCAGTCTGGGATAATCCTGAAGACCCGAACGATCCTTGGGTCCTTCAGCTGACTGATGTTCCCAATACTTGCCCAGGAAGTTATGCAAACAACAAGATGATGCAACGTATCATCAAATGGAATATCTCTGCTGCCCTATTGAACATATGTCAGCAAAACACCAAATGTGCACGTACCTGGATTCGAAACCTCCAGACCTACTACAACGCACAAACTAGGACCGATACGAAGGAAACCATCAAATGGATCACACTTCAACATCTGTCACATGAATGGATCAGCGAATATTACAATCGATTCTCAAATATTCTTACCAAGATGCGCGCTGACCCAACTAATGCCGCATTCCGTCCATTTGTCAATCTCACTGAAGTCATCAACCATGTCATTGACGCACTATACAAACAGTCTTTTGGTCATCAGATTCAAAGAATCAAAAGCTTGGAAATTACAAACCTCAGTGATCTCTTGAAGGAACTCTTGGAGACTGAGAAGATGATCGGCTTCAAACCAAAGAAGACCGCAAATGACTTTGCCTTGCTCCTTGGAAGTGGACAACCCAACGGAAGCAGCAATTTCAACTCCAATGGGACTGGGCGAGGAGGTACAACAACGCGAGCGGTCGCCCCGAACCTTATCCAGCTCAGAACACCCAGTGGAATCGTGGAGGCGGGAACCCTAACAGGGGAGGATACGTTAATCAGGGAAGACAATTTCCTGTTAATAGTAACCAACCCACTCACCGCTTACACGCCTTAGAGTTTACAACTCAACAACCGCCAAGTCCTTGCAAAACTTGCGGGGGCAATCACTTTCACGTTCAATGCTTCAAGTCCCAGGACTACGCATTCAACGCGCTACTTCCATTCCCTCAGGGGAAGCCTCTACTGCCACCAAACAGGATCCGCAATGACATTGTCAAACATCCGCTGATCCAACAACTACTTTCGAAACCGCAAAACGCATTGTTCAATACTCCTTTCGATAACTGCCAATGGCAGCAACCCGTATACTACCAACAGCAATCACTGATGGTTCTGCAACAACAACTTCCACCACCACCTGCTGCACAACAACAACCTACAGTTTCTTTCCAGCAGCAACCTACAGTTATCAATGATCAGCAAACCATAAATAGTATAAATACCCAGGCAAATAACTTAGCTTCGGGGTCTGGTACCATGGTTCCTGCGGGTTTTTACCGGGGCCAGCAAGATGGACTTGAAGTTGACGCGTCACCTATAACTCAAGTCATCAATACATCAGCTTCACATCAAATGGAAGAAGAAAATCAAATACCTTCAACTACTACTGCTACCACTAAGAAGAAGCGACGGAAAGACAAAGCCGTTCCTGATTCCATCATTCATCAAAACATTCAACCGCAACTCCGCAAAGCTGAACGTACCCTACAATGGAAACAATCAGCAAAATCAACAAACACAACAACATCAAAAACCAAATTCAGCTTACCTTCGAGGATTGATCCAGCTCCCGAAGATATCCTGGATTCAAATAATTACAATCAACTCTGTGACGAAGTAAAGAGGGCGTTCCGCACCGGGGGGGCCTGTGATGAGAACATGGTCTTGTCACAGCCAGACGCAGTCCCCCCTGCGAATGATAAGTCATTAGAAGAATTCATTACATTATACAACAACACTGAAACACTTACCAGTATCAAGGAAACACCAAAACTCTTGTACCAGTTCCAGCCAACAAACACCAAGTTTGTCTTTGTCATTGATGGAGGTTGCCGAAAGACTTGCTTGAAGACCACGGATTATTTTGTCTCTTTTACTCCGTGTAGCCGAACCTCTGGTACCGCTGACGAAGATGGAATTCCACTTCAAATAACTGGAACTGGAGACGATACGCGTTATTAATCAAAGACGCGTGCCTAACTCCAAAGATTATAACTGAACTCCGCTTCAGATAACTGGAACTGGAGACGCAGTCATCATTCTAGAAAATGGATACGCATTACTGATCAAAGACGCATGTCTCACTCCAAAGATTGTAACTCACCTAATCGGGACCAATGACCTTGAAGACGCCGGACTCCATTTCCAATCTTCAAGAGGGCTCCCCGGTTACATCTTCAAGTCCCATCCATCTTCAGACTTGGGACCGCATCAACCACTATTCCAATGCGTAAAGAGGAATGGACTACACTTTCTTCCAGTACGCAACCATCCAATTCCATCCAATCAGTCGCGTCAGTTCCATTCGTTACTTTCAGCCAAACTCCAGAATATGCGTCTAAGGGAATTAAGCAAAAGACAATTTGAAAGAGCTTCGCGTCAAATGTTAAATGACTTACTGGATTATGAACTTCGACACCGAATCTTTGGACATGCTAGCGACGCGAGACTCAGATACATGCAGCGTCATCATACTTCAAGCGACCTACATCCAATTCAATTTCCGCCAAAGCCAATGCCATGCGATTCCTGCGAAAGTTGTAAAACAAATAAGCAACCGTTTAAGTCAGATCCAAAGAAACATTTACCTGGTGAACAACTTGGATTTGACGTTGTCGAAATCAAACCGCCACATCTTGGAAAATACCCATACGCGCTAGTAATGAACGATTATGGTTCGAAAAGATCTGACGTCGCGCTACTTGAACACAAAGATGAAGCTTTAGTTTGGGCTATTCGACTTCATCAAAAGACGATCACAAAATACCAACTTACCACAAAACAGATGCGAATGGACCCAGGAGAACTGGGAAGATCTCCAGCATTCATGAAATATTGTGAACTCAACAACATCTCATTCGAGCCAGGAATACCAGAGCAGCACCAAATGGATGGAGGACCCGAAAGGACAATTCAAACCTTGAGCAAGATGGCCAGGACTTTCCTATATCAATGCAAAGCACCATTAGAATACTGGGGATACGCGTTTGAACATGCATCAGAAATCAACAACGTCTTACCTGTTATATCCCGCGATATTGATAGTCCCGAATACGCCAGCTCCGGAATTCGTCCTCGAACGTCTCACTTCCAGCCTTTTGGATGTGCTGTCAAGTATCTTCCTGTATCAACACAAATCGTGAGCAAAATGGAGCCAACACGGAAAGAGGGTATATACCTTGGATCCAAGACTCCATCCCAAGTTATCGTCCTCGACTTGGAAACTGCTTGCGTCCATCTCGTTTGATTCAAAGATTGCATCTTCAAGCCCACTATATACCCGTCGTGGCCGCAACCAACATTCGCCACCTCCACGCAACTTGGTCTTGAGTTTACCAGAGTCACCAACCAAGACAACGTTGCTGTGGATACCAATGTTAAAAATTACCTTGACATAATGGAAAAAGTCAAACACAAACCTCTTGATGCGGAAACACTCCAAGCGTTGCGAACCAACCGAAAGCAACCAAAGTTACACCACACTGTCCTCAAGGCGAACGCCGCGAGACTCGAACTACAAAATACAAATCAACATTTAACAAAAACGTAAGATACAACACAATAACCCCAATCCTCCCTTACCATTCATCTTGTTTGGAACTTGCGGGGGACGCCTTGTAAGACTTAACGGGAACGGATTGAGGGGAAGCTACAATACACAAACAAAAACTTAATTAATAAGGGCCAAGCCCTGATCCCGGGATCCCCAACACATAAATCAATACATACCTTGATCACCTCCATCAACGGTAGCCACATACAATTGGAAGTACTCTCGAAGAGAGGAAACTCTCCACATACACATCACTACAAAATCAAAAACAACTTTTAACACACATCATCACAAAAACACATATACTCTTACCTCAATCGCTCGAATCAACGACGATACACTAATCACAATACGAATAACACTTAGTAAAACTACAAAACCACTCAAAAGTGCGATGAAGCGTACCTTAACAAGCCAAGGTCTTGGCACTTCGGTACGACCACCGCCGCAGCCACCACCAACAGTACCAAAACCAGCAACAGCGCCGCGACGAATGTCTCAGAGACTCAGCAAATCACGGACATTGCTTGCGACAACGCTGCTGTGCTCACCGACACTCGACAAAGAGGAAACACATGTTTTTGGTGAAGAATGGTCATCAGCAACAATCGAGGATAAACTACATGACGTACCACTCACCTCAACGCCAATCTCGAAGATTCCTGAATCACCAAAGACACGGAACGCAGCCATGAAGAGCAAATTCCAAGAAGAATGGCTTGCAGCCGAAAAAGCCGAACTCGACGCACTTGTGGACAACAAGACCTATAGACTCGTGAAAGCTCCTGACGGCATCAATATTGTCGGCAGCAAATGGGTTTACAAAGTCAAGTTGAACAGCGACGGATCTGTTGAAAGTTTAGTTGCTCAGGGATATACACAACAATTCGGATTGGATTATACGGAGACACACTCACCGGTTATGCGCGCAGCAACTTTCAGATGGCTTTTATCGCTCACAGCAATCAACGGGTGGGATACCCGCATGTGCGACGTGAGCACCGCGTACTTGTATGGCGATATCGACGAACCCGTCTACATGAAGCAGCCTCCCGGATACGACGATGGAACCGGCAGGGTCTATGAACTCCTAAAAGGACTTTACGGATTAAAACAAGCGGGTCGTATTTGGTATAAGAAGTTGACAACTCACCTCAAAGAAACAGGATACACTCAGTCGAAAGCGGACCTGTGCGTCTTCTTTAAGACTGTGGATGGCAAGACGGTATACTTGGCTATCTACGTCGACGACTTGTGTTTCTTTGGTGACCAAGCACTCATCGATGAGGGCGTGATTTCTCTTAGGAAGGAATTCAAAATGCGAGACTTAGGAAAAATTACCTACACAATCGGAATACAAGTTGAACACGTGCCCTCCGGAATATTCATCCACCAATCAAAATACATCAAGGAAATCTTGGAGCGATTTACGGGGCATTTTTTGCATTATCCAATTTCCACTCCCTTGCCAAGCTCATTTTCACCAACTCCAGCATCAGACACCACCCCCCTATTCAACAACCCATCCCTATACCTTGAAGCCATCGGATGCCTCAACTACGCAGCTATCAACACTCGCCCGGACATTTCTACAGCTATCTCTTTTCTATCTATCTTCTCCAGCAAACCATCTCAGCAACACTGGGAAGACCTCATGCGTGTCTTCCGCTACATCCATGACACACAAGACCACGGTATCTTCTACTCTAAACAAGGCAATTCAAGTCCTATCGGCTACAGCGACGCCGCGTACAACATCCACCACGAAGCGAAGTCTCAGCTTGGCTACATGGTTGTACTTGCGGATGGCGTCATCAGCTGGAAATCATCCAAGACTCCAGTCACACCACTATCATCTACAGAAGCCGAATACATGTCTATCAGCGAATTAGGACGCGAACTACAGTCTTTTATTCAGCTATACGATACACTCAACATACCACTTGACAAACCGATCCAAGTATTCGAAGACAACCAGTCTACTATTCATCAATGCAATAATGATGTATTCTCCCATCGATCCAAGCACATCAATATTCGATACCACTATATCCGCGAACTGGTCAATTTGAAACAAGTCAAGGTCACTTGGATCAAGACTGCTGACCAGCCAGCTGATTTACTCACCAAGTGTCTTGGACACGATCAATTCAAGAAACTACGTGCCAAATTTGGCATGATGTCTCTTACCGCGATTACAATTTAACAATTCACCATTCAAGATTGACTTCTGCGATACGCATTGGGGCTAGTCGTGATTTGCCCCCAATAATGCTAAGTCAACTCTATTCAATTCTATTCGATTTCGATTCTAGAACCTAGAAACTTCATATTTTAAACATACAATTCATATAGAAAAACCCAACTATTTATTCAAGTTCAAAAGTACACAAGAAAACCAACCACTTAGCTCAATAAGCAGAGCGCAAGTCTGCTACCAAGACATCCCAGGTTCAAGACCTACTCTGCGCACTTGCTCGATTATTACATATCCGCCTATGAAGGTTTCACTTTATCCTTGCTTCGCCATTTTAATGGTTGAGCGAGGGACGAGTGTTTTAGTCAGTAAGAATCTGACACAGGGTGTAATAACGCAAGACCGCACAGAGAGACACAACTCTCAAGCGATTCACACGATCAAGGGGAAGGCACCATCACGTGACAATCACATGACCTTCGCCGAACCCGAATTAATCACCAAGCCTTAATTAATCATCGGCAATTAATCAAGTCACATTCATGTCACATGATCCAAGTCTGATCCTTGTTCAATTCATTCTTTATTCAATCATGTTCGCTTGAGGGGAAGTGTTGGAGGCACATGAAACTCATGTTGCAAGCTCCATGTTTGAGAATAAAGTTTAAGAATTCTCTCCAAAATCTCTCTAGTGCCCACAACGATCAGCTCACCTGTCTACAGAACCAGCACCGCTTCCAGTCCCTCTACAACAACCGCAAGGGGGTTCAGCAGCCCTAATCATTTCCAGAAAGAAATCACTGGAAAGACAATGCATACGTTGGCTTTGATGCAATACGCTTCTAGGCCACGTATCATGTCTGTTTCACTCATTGCATGCATTGTTGATTTAAATTTAAGATAAGATATTGCCCTTTTCCTTGAAATTTCACATTTTGCTGCGTTCAGAACCCAATTTGCTGGCATGATGCGAAGTTATCGACACACCACTATCTGCACTCAGCTGAAGCCCAGTAAACACCCTCTTTCAATTAACAATAAATAAAGAAGGATAAATACACCAAAGTGGGTTTTTATTGGTGAAATAGGTCCAAAACGACCACATTTGTCCCTCAAATGCACCTTTGGATGCACGCAAAGGCCCAAACTTACTGCTACACAATAAAAATACGGGCTTGAGTTGACCAGACCCGCCAACTATTGTTTTTTGGACTGTCTCAGAGCATGGATCATAGCCAGATCAACACCCCTGCACTACTTTCCCGTGGTTTTTGCTTATCACTTACCTTATAATCTGATTGAGGTAGGTCTTAAGTTGATTGGATACTCTCAGGATGCGATGGAGTGGGCCATCTTCGAGACAGTGATATCAAGGATACAAAGCTTTTTTTTTTTGGTTTCGATGTGAATGTATTTTGTAATTAACACTTTGTCGAACAACTACTTCTCCCCAATTTCTCAGAACAGTATAGTTAGGCCCGGCTCACATTCTGGACAGCAAGTGACTTTGCACCCCAACCCCCCTTGTAGACCTCCCGTCTACTTCCTCTTTTTTCTTGGGCACCTTCCACTCTACTCTGTAGTTCAGAAGTGCAGGTCTCCTTTGAGGGCTCCTGAACTACCACCAACTTCGTTTTCGGTTCCACCAGGGTTTGAACCGGGAACCTGCAGCACATCGGCATCAGATCTTAACCACCTGAGCCATTGATCCCCGATATCAAGGATACAAAGCATGCCAGTGTCTTGATCTTTCTGCTATCAATAAATTGAGGCTCGAAAAGGTTGTAGCTGAACTGGGATGGCCGGGGATGGCGGTGTTGGAACTGTAGCAAAGTTGGCAGCAGTACAGCACTGCTGCTTTGTTGAAAAATGCTAACGAAAAAAGCGAACTAAAACAGCAATACAAGCAAGCAAAAAAGTCCATATTTGTAACTACCAAAAAAATGCATTTAATTATAAATAAAAGCCATTTACTCTCTTATAAGTTTTAAGTATATTTAGAATGAGTTTAAAACAATTATTGCTAAGTTCTAAAACGATAGAAAAAAAATTTCAAAAAAACAGCTGGAGGGGTTTCGACCCGGGTGCCTCGGGCTTTGCGGTAAAGAGCGTGACCATTCAACCAGCACAGCTACTGTTTTCGGGGTAGACGGGGTACTACGGGGAACCTCGGGGCCAATTTCATTTCACCCCCACCCTGGCCCAATGACAACGGGGCAGGGGTGCCCCGCGGGGTGACCCCCACCCCGTTCTCACCTTACCTCGTATCTTTTCGCTCGCATCCACCAGAATAACGGCACAATCCGGTTGCGTCAAAGAATTGTATCCAGTGTGATGCTGGGGGTGAGCATAGCACCGGAAACAAAGCAGCAGGATGCACCAAGTTCATAAAATCTTGTACCAAATTATTTTCCTTGAATTTTCTCACAACTGAAGGACCTGTCCACCAGACCCTTTCAACTGCGTTTTTGCAGACAGTCACATTCATGCGCGATACTCCACGCAAAGACTGACTGGCACTGGGTGTGGCCGTAATATCCTTTGAAGATTGGCGCTCAAGGGCTAAGACTTCCATGAGGATGGCTGGAGTGCTCGAAACGAGGTCAAACAGTTGCTGAAAATGAGCAGCAGGAACGCCGTTTTCAACCTGAAAGGCATCAATCCCTCTGCATCGGAAAAGTCCAACTAACATTCTCAGAGGAGATTGGCGCTCAAGGTCTTCGAAAACTTTGATCAACTCATACTGCACAATCGCATCCACCATCTTCCCCTTAACTTTGCTCAAGTTTCTGAGCTCCAACTTGTCACGGTCACTCAACTTCATTCTCTGATCAGTTCTTAATCCAAACATTGGAGGATCATCCACTATGACATTGTGCAACTCCATCCTGTTCAGAAGAGCAAGCTGCTTCATCTTTTTTTCTTCCTCATTTGCAAAAGTACAAACAGGATAGTCAAAGCTGCGTCCAACTGGTGCTGTAACCATCTGACTTCTATGTTCCGCATTCAGTTTGATATTTCAAGGGTAAATGAGTCAACCTTCGAACCTGACCAAAAATCTGGGGAACCAAGATATTTTTTCACCTTTCTACTCCTAACTTCCAAACCAAAACCTTGCCATCCTTGCATTTTTACGACTATAAAGATGTTTATTCGATTTCATTAACCACAAAAAGATAGAAGGATTGAAATTAAAATCAGAGCGGAAAGACAAGCAGTAGGTCCCTCACTTTCCACAACCCAAAACGTGCTCATCAAACGCTTCCTCAAACTGATCCTTGCAGCCAGGGAATACTCGATACGTATTGCAAATGCTGCAGCTAAGCCAGGCGGTGCTGGACTTCCAGGTATTGGCGCAACGGTCATTTTCATCAACTGATTGACATCGTTTCGAATCCTTTCCAGCGATCTTTGCCTTCTCCTTCGCCTCCTTCCCCTTGGCTTGATCAATTTTCTTCTTAGCTATATCGTTCTTCTTCGTTTCCTTCTCCTTGGCCGCGTTTTGCTGCTCCAATCGAAGTTCTTCAAAGGAGTAAACACGTTCCAAGCTGACAACTTTCTCTGCTTGGATCGGAGCCTTCTGTACAGCGTGAGTAGGAGCCAAAGACTTCATTGACTCAATCAGGTGGGTTACAAGCGGTGGAAAGGCGTTGGCAGCATCTGAGACATTGCCAATATTGTGTTTGGCATTCACTGAAAACAAACAGGCATTCTGGGTTGTTTTGGCGGCAATTAGACTTGGGATTGCCTTGTAAATCGAGGTTTCCGAATTTGCATGGCAAGACAATAACATCCAATATACGCTCCCCATTGGCTGTAACAAATGGAATGAAGCTTGCAACCCGACCTCTGGTACCAGTGATCTCCTTTGGGCAGGCAATTGAAGTGCTGACAATGGCTCTTGCGTTGGAGGAGCTGTTTTTGAGTTTGATATGCATTTCATCGACATTGGTAAGAAAAAGCCAGCTGTAGCCGTTCTTTGCCATCCACGCCTCAAACGCTTCAACCCAGGACTCAATTTCATTTAAGGTAAGCGGATCGGTGCGAGCCTTGGTTATAGCCTTTGTGGTTCGCATTTTGATTCTGCCTTTATGGCGCTGTGCAAAACCTGCGTACCACTTGTGAGCCGTCCACTTGGAGTCTTTGTCCTTCTCCTGATTCATCTTGGTGACCAAATTGATGAAATCAATTTGCGCCATTGGTCGATGAGACAGTTATCTGGCTTAAGGTTGTGTTTTCTTGATGTGATTAAAAAAATGTCTTGGTTCGAATCCAGATTTTTATTCGGGTTCAAAGGTTGACTCAATAGATTTTTCCTTTATTTACGCTCTTTCCCTGGAGACATTGTCTTTCTTTTAGCTGCAGGAGCAGGAGCTACTTTTGCCTTTTCCTTCTCCTCAACAGCTGCAACTGAAACAATAGGCACAACTTTTCGCGTCTTCTCTTGCATTTCAGCTGCTTTCCTTGCATTTTCTTCCTTTTGCGTTGCCAGTTGTGCTTCTATCACGTCTGCCACTGCTTTCGCAGCAACCAACTGAACTGAAACACCTTTTGCTACCTCAATGGCCGCTTGAACTTCGCTTTCAGATCCGTGCAAAGACTCCACTGTGTAAGTTGATATATCTTCAAAGAGGTTGAACATGCGATCAATGGCCACATGGACAAACTGTGATACTTCAGTTTTAAATTGAGTTTTGTATTGGGCTTCAAGCAAACGACGTTCGCGTGTCCATGCGCGTGAAGAATCAGGCTGTATATATTTATTTTTAATCACTGAATTTCAGTTTGTGTTCGGAACGCACCTTTGGTTGTTTTCGTGTGATTTTGGCGAGTTGGGGTCGGCTCGAAGCATCCTCTGCTGTACTTGTCAGGCTTATCAAGAAAATCATCATATTCGTTTTACCTGCTGGTGGGGCTTCTCCTTTTTTTCCTCCTTTAGCTGCAGGGGCTCCTTTTCCTGCTGGCGGCGCCGCTTTCCCCTTGGCGTCTTTGGCTGGCTGTTTTGCAGACGCCAGTTGTTAGAAAATTAAATGATTCCGTTGCATATTATAAAACTTACGGCGGCGCCTTTTTTCGCTTCTGCGACTGGGGGTGTTGGCTTGCGGTCGACATTTTGGTCTGTTGGGAGTGTTGATTGCATTTCAAAAAACCAAACGAGCTACCTTCTTCTTCTTCGGGTCTTTCAAACTGTGCCGCGGGTCTCTGGTGGTCAATTATGTTAGCATCTTTGGTTGAGTGGTTTTGTGTGAGTGGAACAAACCACTAAAGGAAGTCCAAGACGCTTGCGCAAAGATTCGGAGCATTCTGACATTCGATCTGCAAGTTCTACAAAAGTATCGTATCTGTGCAAGAACGTAATTTAGAATTGGGGTCTGTCTAAAGAATCTTGACATACCCAACAACATAGAGAGGAGAAAAAGACGACTTAGAAATCGTTGCAGTTGACAATTTAACCAATTCATTCAATTTGTGGAGTTGTTGCGATCGGCGCTCGATGGATTCAATATTTGACACATTCTGCAGAAATACATCAGTTTGTAGCATTGTCTGATAGCAACAACGAACGTACAGCGTAAATGGTGTGGACAGATCTATCCCACAAAGACGGAGGGCAACCAAGAATGGCCAAAGTCTCATTTGCCAATGCTTCAAATCGCTCGAACAGTTTGGGAAAGTATCCAAGCTAACAAAGAGATACATTATGTCTAGCATATATCGGGAATATCACTTACATGTAAATCAGCATTCAATACTGTGAATAATTGTTCGTCATTGGTGAGGAGTAGCTTATGTTTTTCCAGTGTGTTTGGGGGTGCGTTTCGTGGTTTCAACTTTTCTAAAATTCCGTCAAGGACCTCGGTTGCAGCTGTTGTAGCTCTATTTGTGGTAATAAGGTCATGATTTTTTCGTTCGAAATTTTTGGTATTTATACCGTCTGCGATCGAGAAGGGCTTCAATCTTTCCTCGCTTCGACTTGTTTGCGTCATCTTCCAAAGCAAAGCCCTATTTTCAAATTAACTCACTGAATGGCTCAGTACTATGCACAGGTCTTACTTGGAGTGTAATCGTTGTCATAACATCCGGGGCAACACCAGGATTTGTTACTAGTTCCCAAGTCTCGCTGAATATTCCGGGAGATCCGGATTTGAAAATGATGGGAAAGTCAAATGCTGTTCCCGGCAGAATAACACCCCTTTTATGATAAAAGTAAAATCTTTGAACGTGGTCATGCATTGCTTTGACCTTTGAAATAATTGGATTTTCAGTCATTATCTTTTGGCTTACAAATACTTGCATTCAGAGGATTGTCCTTCTTGACCTGTCTCCATTCAAAATGATATGCCGTTGTTGATTGATTATAAACACTCAGCACAGATCTAGACACTTCGTTGAGCAAAACTTCAAATGTCATGTGTGTTGCAACAAAAATCAAATCGGCGGTCATATCCGACGGTAAGGGAGGAATATTGCTAATTGCATCTGCATTAACTTTAAATCCAACTTTTTGCATCGAAGTAGGCTGAGTCGGTTGTCTGGAATCCTGGACACCTTTTTCCGGAGAAGGACGATCGTGAATAACTACTTCTTGGTTAGCAAGTGTTCGCTTGGCTCGATTGTCCAATTTTTCCACGTATTCCTCAGTCAATTGTTCCATTTGCCTGTAATCCAGAGGTTTGCCTACAACTTCAAGGTATCCACCAACACCATCCTATGTTTTTGAAATTGAGGATAAACACCAAGTTATTACGAGTTACAAACTTTAAAGAAGGGATCGAGCTTGGCAATGACGTGATTCAGCTCTTGCTTCCTTAGCTCTCGATAAGAGTTTTGGTTTGATGGAACCTTATAACTGAAAAGTAAACTGAATAAAGATATTTACAAGACCAAAACGACTCACTGCCTCTCTTCATTTGTGACCAAACGTTCAATTCTATGGCCCGTCAAAAGCGTTTAATGTCAACAACTAATCGAAAATATAATCAAACCTTCTTACTCCGCCTTTTGGGGGAGTTACAATCAACCCAAGTAAATCATTGCCAATACGGAGGCCTTTCGACCAGAAATTGACTTTTCTATCTTCTAGCAATTGAAAAGCTTCAAATATCAAATCTCTCTCCTCGATTCGTTCACGATGTTCTCCCAGCCGTGACATCAATAAATCAGCACGACTCTGGAAACCAACGCGGCAAAATATGTACATGAGAGCAGAAAACAAGATTTCGTCATTGTTTAATTACTTTGTTGGATTTTTTGGAAACTGCTCTTTGGACACGATTCCATTGTATACTGTGACGTTTCCAGTTTCTCAAAGCATGCTCCTCTCTTACTTCACTGTGTTGCAAGAACTGTTGGTTGGTTGTAAAACTTGAAAACGATTTCTCACCGATACTTCTGAAAAATATACAATCGATTAAGCCATCTTTTCCTTTCGATTATTTGCTTTTCGTGTGCCAATCTTAGCCGCTCTGCCCGCGCCTGTTCTTCTTTCTGCGCCTCCATTGCCTGGATCTATACTTTAAGAGATTAGTATCCCTTATTCCAAATACGCACCCTGAAAATTACTTGTTGCTGCTCGAGTAATGCTTTGGGCTGATCTATCGACTTATCGGGAGTCTTTTCGCCAAGCTCTTCTTCCATGGCTTCGAAATCTTCGGCATCTCCAAGCAATGTATATTCAATCAGTTTTCCGTCTTTTTGTTTTTTGGGTCCTTTCTGTGAAAGAAAGGGTTTTGGTGGAATGCAGATGCTAAACGTTGATCCCACAATACACACCGTCTTGGCAGTAACAAGAGATAGCGGTATTGGTCTTTTACTCGGCTGTGTGTACTCTAGCTCTATTTAATTGGAAGCGATTCAGTTGGATCGGATTTTTGGGCGGGTTGAAATAACCTTCGCCTAAATAGTCTGGAGGCATCTTTTTGGCCACCATTAGAACTCTTTTGGTTCCAGCGCCAGTTTCCTGTTCTCCATAAGTATGTGGTGTAATATCAGCGGCTGAGGGAAGTGGCGGCAGTTGGCTGTAAACTGCCAATGATGGTCGTTGGGTGGACATTTTTTGAAATTGTCAACTTTCCTCTTCAAACATGTGTGCCTTGTTCTCATTTCAAAATAGATAGATCACCAGGCACTTAAGCTGCAGCCATATTCTGGGTGCAAGAGTAGGTATATTCAGCCTGTTTGTGCTCAGGTTGTGTTGTAAGTGTCTACAGTACCTGTACATTTGAATCGAGGAGTTCTAATTGTGATAGTATTGAAGTTTTTTAAACGCTGGTATTCAAGCTTAAAGAAAGTCGAAGGGTAAAAAAAATGAAATAGAAATCATCCACAAAATTCCAATCAAGCCCCAAATTGTGCCTACACCCAACATGTCTCCGAACCCACCCACCAGAGCCAGCCCCGACAAGGCGCCTTTGTCGAATGTGCTTGCTGTTCGCCTTGATAGCTCGATTATTCAAGTGGAGTCTCCCGTTCCAACTTCCTACGCTGCCGCCGTTGCTGCTACCTACCCTTCACCAGCTTTTGCGAAAGGCTCTGTCACAGTGAACATGCCACAAACCGGTCCTCCTCTTGTCCAGATCGATGTCTCCGTCATTGGTATTTCACTTTCCCTGCTGTTTTTTTTTCCCTTCCCCTTGTCTGTGTTCAAGCAACATATTGAGAGGTACTCAAAAAAAAAAATTTTCTCCTTCATCAGGAACTGTTCGAGTCGATACACACAAGTTGGCACTTGGTTGGATCAAGGGTGGCGCAACGTCAATGCGCAGTGCCAACTCCCAAGCAGCCGAACTGGTTCACAGAAAAGTGTACAGCAAGACCGTCACAATCTGGAGATCCGGTTCCACCAACTCCGCGCTGGCTAATCATGACGATGACGCATGCAGTTTGGGAACTATTTCGGATTCCTTGATTTCTCATAGTGTGGTGAGTACATTGCTTCTTCTTCATTTGATGTTGGATGTCTAAAATTTAAAAAAAAAAAAAAAAAAAAAAAAAAACAAACAAACAAACAAACAAACAAGGTCCCATTCATGATTCCTATCAGCGAAAAATGTCCCAGCAGTGTTACAACGGATACGTATAGTGTCGACTATGTTGTGAAAGCAACCCTCTATACTGGCACCTCGACCGCACAGAAAGAGCGAGAAACAAGCAGCGCAACTAGTCGAAGCACAGAAGAAACGAGAACAAACAGTGGGGAATCCAGCTTGACAACTGCAGCTCTTCATCCCTACGCATCAGACCAAACCGGTTTGATTGTTCAGAGTGTGCGGTCAAGACAAGTGTTGGATGTACTGGACGGTGTTTGTGTTCAGGCTGAAAGTTTAGATTCTCTTGTCACTGTAGATGTAAAAGCAGATAAGGAGGAGGTTGTTATGGTAGAAGATTGGGAGGTTGCCCAAGTTAAAGAAGAAGGAAGCGACCTCGAGTGGAGATTCGTTGAGATAGAAGTAGATGTGAATGTCAAGGCTGATATTGAAAGAGTAGAAAGCGTGGAAGCAGTTTGGAAACAAAGTACAGAGTTTCGGTAAGTCTGAAACTTGATCGCAATTGAATAATGCTGACCAGTGCATTTCAATTTCTTTTTTCTCCAGATTTACAGCTTTGAAGGAGGATATGGAGCATCGAAAAATTGTATGTTTCTGCTCCATTGATTATTCAATTTCTGTCGCTAATAATGGTTAATTCAGATTCGTGAAAACGGGCGTATTGAACAAGCTCGCAAACTGAGTGAAACTGCCACCATCCATATTCCAGTCACCACGAAAACAATTGCTATGGCGCCGATTACCACCTATATTGCTGTTGGTTTGCCTCAACCACAACAGGCAATTCACGACCACCATCACAACCATCACCAACTTCGATCTTCGGCATCCGTATCTGCTTTGGGAAATTCCAGTGACAGGAAGAAGAATCTTCGTATCAGTACTGCCTCAAATGACATTATTGGCTTGTATGCTTCTGCACGTTCGTCACCAACTGCTTCTCCTACTTCCAGTAGAACCGCAAAATCCAAGCAACAGCACATCAACTATGGCAGTGGAATCAAGAGTGCCGCACCACCTTCTAGCCCTTCTTCACCAAATAGTGGAAATGGTGCAGCGTTCAGAAGATTCAGCAAGAGAAAGTGCAGCCTCCCAGACTTGTTGGCTAATTACAGTAGCTCTCCATATCCGCTGTTTCACGGCATAACTGGAGATGTCGAACGCGAAGGAAATGAAAGAACATTGATGCAGGAGCCACATGGAAATGTAGTCGACAGTTACATTGCGGCTGATGCAAATAGTAACCCGAAATCACGCAATCAGATTCAAAAGCAGCAACATGGTGGATTCGGATTCAAGCCCTTTTCCTTCTTGAAAAAGCTTGCCGCTGTTACTTCTGGGACTCCTGCTGCCATAGTCCCCAGTACTGCGAATTTGCATCATCATCAAGGACCGGATTCAAGAAAAGGAGCACAATTTCGATCAGTATCAAATGCAGCTCAATCCAGCAAGGGAATGACAGCGAATGCCCACGCCAACAACAATTTCAAGTACATTAAAGACGCAACAAATAATACTCGAAGCATCAGGGTAAAAGTTCGTGTTCCCTTGGATCCCAAAGATGTTGGATCAAAAACGATGCGCTTGCCAGGAACGCGATTGCGAGAAGTGACGCGAACGCATTTTGTTGTAGTTCGCGTTAAATATCATGTAAAGAAGGAGCGGGTACAAGGACCACTTCGGCACGATCGTTACGTGGAAGTGAGTGTTCCACTGCGATTGGTACATTTGAGGGTGTGAATGTCGAACATGAAATAAATTCCACGTAATACAACCCTCAATATTCCAGTCCAAATTCATTCATGTCAACAGCAGCCAAAAACGGCACCAGCAATAATGGCGCAGTGTTGGCGGCACTTGTGAGCAGTCTGGACAAGGTGCTTCTTGCGGTGCAGACGACTGGATCGACGGGAACCGGCAAAGACAAGGGGCTCGTGGAGGCGATCGGACACGCCAAGGATGTTGCCAGCGGCATCGGCAGCAGCAGCAGCGCGGAATGCGTGTTCAGCGACGGGACAGTCAGGTTTGTTGCGCGCGACCCGACTCGCAGTCTGACAACTGACGGCGGCCGCACTTAGCGCCGACTTTGCGTGGCCGGCGCTGCGGCTCGCGCTGGCGGCGGCGGGCGCAAAGCCGCGCGAGGCGGCGCTGGACGCGCTCGGCCGCCTCGTGGCGCTGCGCGCGTTGCGCGGCGATGCGCCTGCAAAGACAACAACAACAACAGCAACAACAACAACAACACCGGCGGCGGCGGCCGCAGAGTGGTCGCTGTTTGGCGCCCTGGTCTTCCGCAGCGCGTCCATCGATGCCGTGGCTGAGGGCAGCAACAACAACAACAACATCAACAACAGCAACATCAACAACAACACTGAACATCACATCACCCACGTGATCGACGACATCATCCACACCGTGTGCGGATGCTTCTCGTACTCGGACGAAGATGCTGCTGTGCAGCTGCAGGTGCTTAAAGTGCTGCTGACTACCGTCACTGCTACCTCCACATGCCAAGTACACGGGCCTTCTTTGATCAAGGCTGTTCAAACCGCATTCAATATTTACGTACTGTCAAAGAATCCCGCAAACGCCGTGACTGCCAAAGCTGCACTTACACAAATGATTCACGCTGTATTCTCCAGAATGGAGCGATATGCCGATGTACTTGCCAAAAATGTCAAATTAATTCAAGATGAAGAAGAAGGAGAAGCAAAAGAAAAAGAAGATGAGACAAGCGAGCGGCAGATTGGGGGTGTCACGCAGGAAAGTGTCTCCACGGTCGCCGCCGACGACTCGAAACTAAAACCAAATTTAAAAGTCGTGGGCATGTTTGATGATGATGGATCTGCTGCCGCTTCTGGTGCAGTTTCCGTAAACGGTGACGAAGTGCTGCCATCTCCAACTGATAATGACCCACAAAACCCAATTGATGTTTCGTCCGAACAGGAAGGCCAATCAAAGACAACAGTGGCTTTGTCACACCCTCACGCACCGACTCCTTATGACGCTACGATCACGTACTATAACGCTCTGCTAAAAAAGGATGCATTTATTCTATTTCGACTACTTTGCCGTCTGTCCGCTCAAACTGAATCTGGACCAACAACCTTTGGGGCACATCCTCAACAAGTTCAAGCAACAGACGACGCGCTTTCTCCAACAACTTTGAAAATTCGCAGCCTGGCTCTCGAGCTCATTCTTTCCATCCTCAATAATGCTGGAACTGTTTTGCAAACGGAAGACTCATACGCAGACTTAGTCAAAACTGCATTGGCTCCAAGCATTTCCCGAAATGCGATTACAACGAATCCTGTTTTATTTGAATTTTCCCTTTCCATCTTCTTGATGCTGATCAGATACTATCGAGCACGTATGAAGGCTGAAGTTGAGGTGAGAGAAACTTTTGTCTTAAAAACCCCAAACCATCTCAAATATCCCCTCAGGTTCTGCTCAATACAGTCTATCTCCACATTCTGGAAATGGGAAATAGTACTTTTAAGCAAAAGGCCATGGTCCTTCAAGGTCTTCAAAAAATCCTCGAGACTCCACAAACTTTGGTGGATATGTATCTCAACTACGACTGTGACTTGCAAAGTATATCGTTATTTGAACGCGTGTGTACAGTATGTAGTCGTGTCGCACAAGGGAAGGAGATTTTGTTGCAACAAGCACCATTAACATTGATGGGACTTGTTGGGTCCGCAACTGGATTTGGTGATGGAGGCAGAAGTGAAGTTGTGAGGATGCAGGAGGGGAGGTTGAAGTTGAGAGGGGCCCTTTGTTTGGTGGCAATTGTGAATAGTTTGGTTGTATGGGGTTGTGATATTCCAACTTTAGCTGAGGATTTGGAAGAGAGGAAATCGACCAGTAATGATAGTGAAAGCGATGATACAGAGGGTCATGGAACTGTGGAAGAGGGCTTGAGTCCAAAAACTGAGAAAAGGGGTGGCTCGATCTCCACATCTGCGCAAACATCACCAACACGGGGTAATGCGGCTGTTCCGTCATCAGTTTCTGAGTCTCCTACAGCGGCGAAATTGCTTCAGGACGCATTGTCTTCGGATTCTCCAGTGATTCTTACTAAAAACCGACTTCACAATGTAACTGTCGGTCAAAAATCCTCAAAAGAAGGCGGGATTGCCGCCCATTACCACCACTCACATCAGCACCATCATCATCACTCGGGAAGTAGTACTGTGAATGGAACGCCAGTTATAGGCGGCGATCGATCTGCAGCAGGCTTGGTTGGAGATGGAAATGATACCTCTGTAGGAGCCTCTTCTGTTGAAGCAATCGCCCAACGTAAACTTTTGATGAAGCAAGCAGTCAAATACTTTGAAGAGAAACCCGTGAAGGGAGTTGCTTTGTTTAAAAAGCATGGGTTCATTCCACCACTCCAATTTGTTGGAGCCGACGGAGTAAACGGTAGTGATGAAGATAATGAGGCATACAGCATTGCGACCTTTCTACGAACGACGGCTGGGTTAAACAAATCCGCGATTGGCTCTTACTTGGGAGAAGGAACTCCGTTCTGCATAAAGGTTATGCATATGTTTGTGGATGCTTTGGATTTTGAAGGGTTGGGTATTGTGGAGGCTTTGAGAACGTTTTTGCAGACCTTCAGGTTGCCAGGTGAATCACAAAAGGTAAAAAGTTATTTTTTTACTTTGAGCTGTAATTGGTTAACTTTATCAATTATGACAGATTGATCGTCTGATGGAAAAGTTTGCTGACCGATATTGCGAGACAAACCCTGATACTTTTGCCAAAGCAGACACTGCCTACACGTTGGCATTCTCGATTATCATGTTGAACACAGATGCTCATAGTTTGCAAATCAAGAACAAGATGGATAAAGCAGGATTCTTGAAAAACAACAGGTATGAGGTGTGGGGTTCATGTGTTGTTATTTTAAACTAAATTCCCCCTGTTTTTTACCCTGTTTTTTATCAAGGGGAATCAATGATAACACAGACTTACCTGACGAGTACTTGGCTGGAATTTATGATGAAATCCTAGGGAACGAAATCATCATGGAAGACGAGCAAACAGGGAAATTTGCACAAATGGTTCAAGGGTAACTATCCGGAATTTTGAAAATAATATTTTGACATTTTCTATTTTTTTAGTTGGGGTGTAAATCAACTCTCAGAAAAGGAGAAAATGGATTTGTATCGCAAAGAAATTGCACAAATCCAAAAAAAGAGTCAGCAGCTCTTGGCTTCGTCTGGCAATGTTGCTCCTTTCCGAACTGCCGTCCAGTCCGATCTTGCAAGACCCATGTTTGCAACCGCCTGTTGGCCACTGATTGCGACTTTCAGTCAACTTTTTGAAAGCTATACATCACCAGAGCAGTACGGAACTTCAGACGACTTGGAGGGTAGCTTGATTGACCTGAACGACCCAAAACGGGAAGAAATGAATATAATCGATCTTTGTTTGGAAGGATTTGCTGGAGGAATCAAGATTGCGTCCACTTTTAAAATGGAGATGGAACGGGAAGCTTTTGTCACAAGCTTGAGTAAATTGACGGGGTTGTCTCATTTCCGAGACTTCAAGCCAAAGAATGTGAAGGCAATCAAGACACTTTTGGGACTCACCTTAAAGTTCGTTTTCCTTGCCCTATATATTTACGTTACTAAACAGATGCTTTAGCTTTGCGGAGCACCTTGATACATCATGGGTTCATGTTGTCAAAGTCATTAGTCAGATGGAGAGACTGCAACTTCTGGGGTCTCGAGGAGCTTCGTTGGATTCCACTCGAACAGATGACCTGACGAGAGCTAATCCAAACGTGGAAAAGTTTCTTTCAGAGTTTACTTCCCAAGATACAATTGTCACTGTCGATCGCATCTTTACAAGCACAACATCTATAACTGGGCCATCCATTCTCCAATTCTTCAAAGCCGTTTGTTCTGTCTCGTTGGAGGAAGTTGGAATTGACCCGATTTCTGTAACGCGTGTGGTCCAAATGCAAGGAAGTCCAACGCATGAAACAGGTGGTGTGTCAACGCCAGCTGTGTCTCCAGTTGCAAGTGTTTCTGGGAAAACCACAACTGGAATCGTCACCACCAACAAAACAGATGGGCCACCCAGAATGTACCTACTCCAAAAAATAGTGGAAATCGCCCATTATAATATGCATCGTATTCGGTTTGAGTGGACTCAAATTTGGAGGTTTGTTTTATTATTATTTATTGGAAGGATGAAAGTGATCTGACTTCCTTTTTTTTGTCCATAGAGTGCTTCAGCCTCATTTTGTAGTTGTTGGATGCCATCCTAACGTTCATGTTGCGTCCTTTGCTGTTGATGCGCTGCGTCAATTGAGCATGAAGTTTTTAGAACGAGAAGAGCTTGTTCATTTCTCCACTCAAAACGAGTTTTTGAAGAGCTTTGAACGAATCATGAAATTGACAACAGACGATTCAATTAGGCATATGATTCTTGGATCATTAGGACAGGTCGCTAGATTTTCACTTTTCCTCTTAAGTTTTGTGTTGCTGAAATTTGACATTCGTTAGATGATATCTGCTCGAGCTGGATCTATTCGTTCCGGATGGAAACCGATTTTTGTAGTTCTTGCACGCCCAACTCTTATGGTTTCTTCATCCAATGACTTTGACGAGCTGCTTCTGGAGTCTTTTCAACTGGTCCAAACCGTATTCAAGGAATACTTTCCTATTGTTGTTCATGCCGGTGCTTTGCTTGAATTTATCAACTGTGTAGCAGACTTTGCATTGTTGAACGCTGTGAGGTCCACACATGATGAAATCATCTTGAGCAGCATTCAATTGCTCCAACTTTCAGCGAGTCAAATGATTCAAATTGTGGAAGATGAGATTATGCATATTAAACTGAAAACAGGGGATGCTCAAGGCACCAACGGTTTGTCAACTCTTTTTTTTTTTATCTCTTGTCATTGCCACTCAATTGCAAACTACTTAGCGAACAGCGCAGCGACGCCAACCAAGCTTGTCATTCAAACTGCGGCAGGTCATTACCACCCTGGTCCAAACCGTATGACCTCTCAGCCTTTGTTGTTGGCCACCGGTTTGATAAGTGAGGAACATTTCTTCTTGAAATGGTTTCCAATCTTCTCCGCATTTTCACGAATCACCATGGGATCCAGCAACCTTACTGTGCGAACCAAATGTATCGAGTCTCTGTTTGAGGTCCTTGGTCTCTCCATACACATGTTTGACCTAAAGTGTGTGCGGTCAATCTACCGCAGCGCAATATTACCTATTTTTGATGACTTGAAAGTTCAATTTGACAAGATGGAGTATGGCGCAAACAATGAGGAACATGTGGAAGCACCGAAGCAAGGAAGCGCCACAATTTGGATTCTTGGTCTTCGACTCACTATGGACTTGTTTTCGGAGCACTTTTCAAAGATTGCTTCAGATCGAGATACTATCACTAGTATTCTTGATATTGCCTTGTCAATGATGCAACGAAGAGACCAAACCCTGGTGGCCACAGGTCAGATTTGTCTGCATCAATTTATCCAGCAGAATGTTGGAAAGTTTGCTGAATCCAAGTCGTGGGATACTATCGTGGACTCTATTGAGAAAGCGTTTCGAATGACAAATCCATTCGAGTTGGTGAATTGTGACTTTAGCAGCATGAAACACCTGCCTGAACCACCTCCGTCCATGATAATGAATGTTGCCGCCTTGGGCAACATTAGCACACTGGCTCCCGAAGTGTTGACCGCTGTCGTGGCTGAGGGAACTGCTACAGCTCAAGCACATGGATCGTTTGTGTCTTTGGAATCGCTAGACTTTAACCAAACCATTCTGAAATGCTCTGTGCATATCGAGCTGCTTCAATCCATCCGTGATTCCATTCTTGCTGGTGTTGGAAGTGGTTCCAACAAACATTTGGCGGTTTCCACGATTCCGTCAGAACATCGGTTGAGGCTGTTGCAGTGTATAAGAGATTCATACACTGTATCAAGATGTTTTAATGCAAACTATCATTTGCGATATAGTATTTGGAAGAAGAGGCTTGTGCAACAGCTTCCAAACTTGATTAAGCAGGAGACCATTTCTATTGCATCTCACGTCAAGATTCTGTTTGCAATCTATCGAGCTGAAGGGGATCCAGATGAGATGATCGTGAAAAGATCACCCCAAGAGAAGGAGTGGGCAACGGATAATGTAAATATGCTCGTGACTGAGACAGTGGATTTAATGGAACGATATGTGATGATGTTGGGAGATGCGCAAGTGAATGCCACCAATATTGGGTTATGGAGTCCTGTAGTAGTTCTTGTGTTTCGGGAGTTGTTGGCCATGGATTGTTGGTGGAAGTCCAATCAGCAGCAAAATTCCAAACACGGTGGACCCAAATGTTTGATTCTGAAGAAACAGCTTCCCAAGTTGTTCCGGTTGGGAATTCGGATGATGGGGGTGGATCGCGTGGATGTACGCCAAGCACTTCAAGGGTTCATTGAAAAGGTTGGCGAGGAGCTCTTTTCCGATATGTTTTTGGAATCTTGAAAAATTAAAAAATAAAGACAAAGGCGGGTTTGATCGAAATATAAAGCAAATCGAGGCAAATCGTACAAAAAAATGGCAACCAAAGTCTTTGCAGTTGTTGGCGGGACATCCGGCTTGGGGTCTCACGTCGTCAAGGGCCTAGCCACATCGTCTACCAAAGTATTTGCCGCTGGACGTACGCTTCCAGCATCTGTCTCGACAAACATTCAGTATGACAAGGTGGACGTGACCTCAATCCGGGAATGCATTTCTTATGCAGACTCGATTGCCAACGACCCCTTAGTTAAACAGCACGGGTTGAGTGGACTCGTGCTTACGGCAGGAAATATGAACTTCTCCCTCTCTCGTCAAGAAACAACAGAAGGAGTCGAGAAGACATTTGCTTTGAACTACCTCTCCAAGTATGCCATAATTAATCGTCTTTTACCCGCGCTTCAAAAGTCTCAAGATGGACGCGTTGTTTCTGTGATGGCTGGTGGAAATGGGGGAGGACGAGTTGACGCAGATGACCTGCAAATGAAGAATGGCTACAATTGTATAAAACAGGCTATTACTACGGGTGTTTTGATTGACATGATGACAGTCGTAAGTGAAAAGTTCAAATTCCTGTGTCTTCGCAACTCACACGACCAACAAAAAAAAAAAAAAAAAAGCATCTTGCCTCCCTTCACCAAGAACCAGACGCTCCGAAATTCTTCCACCTATTTCCTGGTTTGATGAACACCAACAATCCCACAAATGCCAACCTTCCCTTCTACGTGACACTTCCACTTAAGTTGGTGTTCCCCATTTTGGCACAGAATCCAGCTGTTATTGCAAATGACGTTCTGTCGCTTCTTCGCGATGAAGAATACAAACCAGTTTCTAAAAGCGGTTTGTTACTGCATCCTTCGCTGAAGGTTCAGAAACAGTACAGCCAATTGGATGAAGTTGCATTGCGCGAAAGAGTCTGGAAGGAATCAAGCGTTCTGGTTGAGAAGGCTTTGGCTGCTTCAAGCGGCTGACAATGAAAACACTGCAGTGTTTGAATAGCGAATGCTTTTCTTATCAACAATGAAATAAAATCTTTAATATGCACCACAGAAGAAACAATGAAAATTAACCATGATGCAAAACGTGGAACTTGGTATGCGCGTCAAAAAATAAATGTTTTTTTCTGATTTCAAAACATTTGAAATGGCTGGGCCACGTCACGTTCCAACAGAACATTCTGGCAATGCTTTTGAAAACTCCTATATAAACTACTTCAATTGTGCCTCTGCTAAGTGTAAAAACACTAGAAACTCGTATAACAACCAAAAATGCTCTCCCTTGCAAATCTTTGGCAGAGTTCGTGCATACCATCAATCTACAGGCAGCAATTGCGCCGCTGCTGGCTCCAGCTGTGCCCAAGAATCCACCCCCACTTGTCCAAGAACCCAAGGACGATGCGGCAGATTTTCACCCCCACAACAACTGCAACAGCAACACCCCTTCCACCACTTGCACAAACACCCATTCTTTGGGCACCCTTTCATTCAAATAATTGAGGTAGAAACCTCCTTCGAGCCACTTCTCCTTCGGCTGCTAATATCAACTCTGGAAGTACACAACAACTGGACCATCACCAACAACAACAACCAACAACTCCAGTCCACAAATTTACCGCAGAATCCAACAAGTTCACTCTCACCGTCGAAACACCTGGATTCTCTCGCGACCAATTGACGACCACAGTTACTGACGACACCAGACAAATCACTATAGAAGGCAAGAACCCAAACTCAGGATCACGCAAACTTATTGCATTGACGGTCACGGTTCCCAGATTAGGAGACTTGGGGAAGTTGAATGCAGTGCTGCAAGATGGGATTTTGACGATTGAGATTCCCAAATTGGAACGCGATGGGCGTGTGGTGGAGGTTCATCAGGGCTCTAATTTCAACGTTGGTACATCTAACACTGCTGCGGCTACTACTGCTACTGAGGCTGGTGTTGCAGCAGTTTTTGAAAAGCAGCCAGCCAGTCCAACTCAGCAGACTGAAAAATCTGAATCTGTTGATGGATATGTTGTAGCTTAAAAAACATTTTTCTCATGTTATTCCTCCTTTTTTGAATACACGGTATAAAAAAACGAAATTTGAAAATACTTGTTGATAAAATTATCAATAAATCCCCTTCAAAAAATGAACACATTACGAGAACTGTCAGAAACACCAACAGCGGCTGGATTGGAGAGCGACGGAACAATTGATGCAGACCTAGGGATGGAGTTTGAACGCCTGGAGCGTAAGACGGGGCCGCTTGAAGACTCCGACCCATCATTGAAGGGGCAGCCTGTGCTGGCTGGCAAAGGAAAAGGCAAAGGCAAAGGCAAAGGCGCCAAAGGCGGCAGTGTGGCTGGAGCAGCGCCCAAGGAGAAGCCCGCGAAGACCGAGGGCGAAGCCAAGATTCCGCGGCCGCCGAATGCGTTCATCCTGTACCGCTCGGACAACCAGCCGAAGCTCGTGCAGAGCTTCGTAGGCCAGGGCAAGAGCAGCCGCGACTTCAGCGCGCTGATTGGACTCATGTGGAAGGAGGCCACGCCGGCGGTCAAGGACCACTACCAGGCGCTGGCTGCCGAGCGCATGAAGGACCACCGCGAGAAGTTTCCCGGGTACAAGTACCGGCCGGCGCACGGGCCGCGGGGGGATGCGGACTTGAACTCAAAAGACAAGGACAACAAGGACAAGGACAAGGACAAGGAGCTCAAGCCCAAGGACAAAAAGAGACCCGCCGCTGACGCCACTGCCGCCGCAAATGCGGGCGACGCGAAAAGGGCGCGGCTCGAGGCGCCGGGTGACTTGCCGGCGGCGGACAGCACGCAGCACATCCACAAGCACCCACTCGCCCAACACACACCGCTGTCCAGCTGCTCAGTAATATCCACTCCTATTATTAGTCCTGTTTTGACTGGCACCAGTCGCATTCCTGTGAGTGGTTTACTCGTTGCATTCCAACATCTTTTATTCCCACGGGTTCACATCGCCTTTACAAAACAGGCATCTATTGAATCTATTGCTTCCATGCCTTCCTCACCTTGCCTCTCGTCTAAGTCAGGAATTCCTGCTCTTCTCGAATACCAAGATCAGTTAACGTTCCTAAATCAGAAACTGAAGGAACTTGTGGAAGCCAATGATGCTTGTTTGCAAAGGTGTGGTATTCCTATCCTTTCAAATCAGTGAAGTTTCGTTGCATGCATACATGAAATAAATAATGCCTACATAATTTTTACTGTAATATTATGCAATGTAGCTTTTCATGACTTCCTTTGTGCGGACGGCATCAGTGCACGTTGCTGCTGCTGCAATGGTCAGTTGCTCACATTTATACGTCTGACCTGTCACATGACTTAAAATTTTCATCTCGTCCAACACAACTCCTTGCCTGAACCCCACGAGCGCCCGTGGCAGATTTCACAAAAGAGAAGCTGAAAATACAAAGGATATACTCAGAACTGATACTTTAAGACCCTCATCAACACTGAAGCTGATCTCTGTCTCGGGTGGCACTTGTCTCCGTGACCAATCATGTGGTGCAAGTCACGTTTGGACATTCGAAACTTCATCGCCAACCAATCGCCAACATGAAAAAAAGTCTCTTCAAACATTCCTTGATTCATTCCTGCGTCCTCGACATGTCAACCAGAAGAAGAGCCCCTAATGGTATGTCCAGACCTTCAGCGACCACGAGTTCCAGGCAACTGACAGAGACTACTGCTTTCAGCATTCATGATATACAGAGCCGAAACCCTCCCTCTTCTGGCACAACAACGCTCCGTTGAAGGCTACAGTCTGTCTAGTAACGAATTGTCTGCACAAGTAGCAGAGATGTGGAACAATGAGTCTGAAGGAGTTAGGCGACGGTGCTTTGCCAAATCAAGAAGTTTACAAAAGCAGTTAGAAATGGTTTCATTGCAGCAGCTCGGAGACTATCAGATGGCAAAGCAATCGCAGCAGTTGCCGTACAACGTTGTGGTGAGTGAACATGTTACATTTCCATGAGCGTGATCAGCAACTGACCATCCCACAAGACCACGTCACACCCCGCCAATTACGGACCAGTAGATCCTGCTGGATATTCTGCTTACTTGAATCAACGGAAGAGGCGCTCTTTGGACACTAGTCACATTGTCCAAGCCAAGCTCCCCACAACGAATTCAATGCCGCAAACTACTCCATTCATGTCCAACTATTCACCGCCAACGTATAAGCCATATCAGAACCTTCCGCAAGCATCAAATCAGCTTGATAATCGCGTCTACCCGCTATCCGTCGTTCCTCCACCACTTCCGCAGCATGTTGCGTGCGGCCCGCCATCATTTGTGTTTTCGTATCCTCCTGGACCCACACGAGTTCAATCTTCTGATGCTCACTACGGCAATCAAGGAAACAGCTCCCAAGCTTACGCTGTTGGTTTTGGCATCATGGCATCGGCTATCGTACCGAGCAATCTAAAAACAGATAATATGCTCCCTTCGATGAATTCGCTGGTTCAGGGTGGCCAGAGTGTGATGAGCGTCATGAATTTGATCGATTGACTGTCCTTCGCTTCCCTGTTCGATTCTTTCTCTTTTACTATCGCTAGCTATGATGATGACTTACAATTATAATATCTCAATAACTGTTTTTCGTTGGTTCCTTTTTTTGTTGGTCCGATGTATCATGTGATTGTGATCACTCTACTCGCCACAACTTCAAGCACCCCAAAATGGAGAACCGGAATTACACCTGGCAAAAAAAAGGGTTTCCAAACTCACACTCCCCAAACCAATCCTCACACCTTGGCTTCCGCATCCAACAGCACAAATGACTTCCCGGCGAAGAGCGCCCAATGTAAACTTGCTTGCCAATTTGCAAGTTCTTTTGAAAGACTATTATGATTCTTTGTCTAACGCGGGAGACTTCAGGCATTCATGATATATCGATCCGAAACACTTCCTTTGCTAGCACAGCAGAGAACTCGGGAGGGGTACAGTTTGTCGAGCAATGAGCTATCAGCGCAGGTGGCAGATATGTGGAACAACGAAACAGAAGCCGTCAGACGCAGATGCTTTGCAAAATCGCGGAAGCTGCAACAGCAAATGGAGATGGTGACTCTGCAGCAGCTGGGCAACGCCAGTAGTTCGGTGAGTTTTCAGACATCCGTTCCGTTTGCTTTGCCCCTTTCCGCTCATTATGTTTTACCCTACCCTGTGTATCCAGGCACACTCGTACCCCCCTCCTTCATCGGGCAGTAGCTCCTCTTATAATTCATCGTATTTTGATCAGCAACAGCAAAGGCGGGTCATGGCTTCTACAACAGACTCCTCCCATCTCCACATTCAAGCCAAACTGCCGCTCCACTATAAAGTACCCACACTGGTGAGAATAGAATCCAACCAAGATTCACAAATGAGTTATGCCACATCACCGACCGTTGCATTGGAGTATCAGACAGGTATAGGTGGTGTCTTGGGAGATCATCTCCCTAGTGATCACCAACTGGTCAGTCATGCGGATCACCACGCGGCAATAGTCAAACGTGAACATCCTGCGCAACCAGCGGTAGTTCATACCCAACATACCTTGTCCTCGTCTCCAAGAGACATGGGTTGGAAGGTTCAAAACTCGGGTTCACACATCCAACAGAGAGGATACGGCCAGGAATATCAGCCTGTTGGCACCAATCAATCAGCTTCACTTCCGGCTTTATTGTCTGTTTCTCCACATTCTGCCGTTACATGGACGGAGCAGCTTCATCGCGTACAGCCACATCAGACTTCATACCTCCCACAACCCAACTACCAACAGCAGCCTGTACTGCAGCTACCGCCAATTACAAGCCTGCTTACAATTCTCAAAGAAAAAGAAGACGCAGAGTTTGAACGAAGACGAAGTTTGCAATAATCGAAAAAAATTTTAAATTTGGTATATATATATAATGAACAAATAAAAAGTAGTCAAAAACCAAGCGCATGAAATCAAAGAAGCCGACATTAACGCCAGAACAGTACGCCAAAGTTTTGGCTGATCGCCAGAAATGGATAATGGCTCACCTCGCCGGCCAATCGCACATCATCAAACCCTCCTTTCCTCCATATATCTCCTGTTGCTTGCCAACAATAAATGTCATCCTCCGCCTCCTTTATTCAATGAATTTTTTCTCTTGACAATTCCCAAAACAAAAACACACAAAAAAAAAAACACAGATCCCCCTCAAGTCAAGCAAGTCCCACTGCCCTGACGACAGACCATTATGGTCGCCACTGGAGCAGCAGCGGGAACAGCAGCAACCACGAACGCGGCCGAACAACCAAGTGCTACTCGAGAGTCAAGAAATATATATTATGCCCTCAGTGGCAGTGTGACAGATGACCCCCCGCCGGGAAGTGGGTTCTGGTCGGTTCCTTTTTTTTTTTTTTTTTTTTGGTTGTTTTCCGATTTCTCTCCTTTCTCACCTTACTGATGATAGGGCAATGACAAATCTGGCGTTGATTTATTCTGAAGGAAACAATGGTGTGAAACCAAAACTCAAGGAAGCAGTTCGATTATTGCGAATGGCTGCAGAACAGGACCACGTTCGAGCACAAGCGAAACTAGCGCAATGTTTACTCAACGGCGTTGGATGTCCCGAAAGCAAGGAAGAAGCATTTGAATGGTTCACGCAAGCAGCAGACGGAGGCTCAGTAGCAGCCATGTTTGCATTAGGCCAGTGTTTTGAAAACGGCGACGGTTGTAACCAGGACTTGCGGAAAGCGATTGACTGTTATTCCAAGGCGGCGTCTTGGGGCGATGAAAAAGCGTCAGATCGATTGATTGCGTTAGTGGCGAATCCCTCGGTTCTTGATGGAATGTTTGAGCATGGGTATATTGCACCCGCAGCGTAAAGGATGATGGATTCTTTTTTTTTTATTAGTGTAAACCAGAATTAAACAATAGCATGCAGAGTTTTTATTTTTATTTTCGGACTTTCTTAACTCAAAGTTGAGAGATTCCACCACTTGCCGCAGTGGCGCGACACACAATTTAAAATTTAAATATTCCAATGAAATAGATGCTGAGTCTTAAAAAAAAAAGAAGAAACATGGGAACTTAAAAAAAAAGAAGAAACATGGGAACTTGATTCAATTCCACTGGAAAGCCTCGATACAATGAATTCCCTGTTGTGTAAACCCATTTTTCGCTCATTTCTTCATTATTTAATTTATTCCCCGTTTCTTTCCTAGATGATTATGAAGCGAATCTGCAGTCTAAACAGTGTGTTTTCTTTTCCTGGATTTGCCCTTCTTTTTCGTGGGAAATCCACCACCACTCTCATCAGAAAACCCCTGAATTTGTTCAGAGCCATAAGCAAGCATCAAAAGTGCAGAATTATTCCAAGATATCTTCTTCAAAAGAAACTACAATCACCAATTGGATTTCTCCACACTTCCCTTTCAGCCCTCCTTTTCAATACCCTCAACTTGAACCATCCCTGAGCATACAAGAAAAGAGCCTATTGACTGGCCATCTTTTGCAGCATGAACATTCCCGTCGACAATTACTCCAAATATCACCCACAACAAACAGTACACAAACAATGATGAGGTCTGTATTCTACTTCCTCTGGCTTCGGAGACAGTTTTTACCGTGGATGCTAATTCCTCCTACAATCTTATTTTACCAGGCACCGAGACGCCGATGCCGATGATGCGGAACCGCCTGCCAAAAAGGCGCGTTTCGCGTTCATCGAGGACCAGGTGCGTAATCTCCGTCTGCCAATACGGAGAGTAAAAACTAACGCGTAATGTTTGCTAGGCCCTCTAGATGTAGACCGCCCCTCCAATGCGACGGGTGTGTGGAGCTTCAGACTCATTGAGTTTTTTCTATCTATTTTACAATGCGGTAATAACCGCTTTTGTTGGTTTCCTAGGCCAAACGGACGTCGAAATTTGTGGCGGTCTGAAATACTAGGGCCGTCCGCTCGGAACACATCGCCAGATATGGAATATCGCGGGCGGCGATGAGGGAGATGGAGCTAAAAGCTGGGGCGGAGTTTAAAGCACATACACAGAGGTGATTACGGCAGCTGCGGCCGACAGCGAAGCCGACCGCCTCCGAAATGCGCATATTCTGGAGGCAGATTATGAGGACTTTGAGAGGTGTGTGTCTCTCTATGTGTGTTTCTTCTTTTTACGTTTGGTTTAATTTACTGTACACTTTAGCTCCGATGAGGACAACGAAGAGACTCTCGCAGTGAAGAGAGTGGACCGTGTCCGCAAGTGGGAGCTGGAGGAGGATTTGAAGTTGGAGCTGGAGCAGCAGCAGCTTCGAGAAGAGGACGCCGTGCAGTTAGTAAAAATGAATTCCAGAAGGACACCCTCTGATACTTGAATCCACAGCGAGGCCCACGCGGAAGGAATTCAGCTGCTCCAGGCGGAGAAGCGGCTGCTCCAGACGACGGAATGGCGGAGCCATGCGTCTGCCCGCAAGAAGTGGCTGATGCGTACTGCTCTTTAAGCGACGACGGCTGCTGCGAGAAGGAGATATATGGAGAGGTGGCCTTGAAGGCCAAACAATGCGTTTCTTCCTTTCCTCCATATATCTCCTGTGTATGTGCTTGCCAACAATAAATCTCATCCTCCTCCTCCTCCTTTATTCATTGAATTTTTTCTCTTGACAATCCCAAAACAAAAACACACAAAAAAAACACAGATCCCCCTCAAGTCAAGCAAGTCCCACCGTCCTGACGACAGACCACCATGGTCGCCACTGGAGCAGCAGCGGGAACAGCAGCAGCCACGAACGCTGCCGAACGACCAAGTGCTACTCGAGAGTCAAGAAACATATATTATGTCCTCAGTGGCAGTGTGACAGATGACCCCCCGCCGGGAAGTGGGTTCTGGTCTGACGTTCGGCAATCCCTGGCCTTACCATATTTTCACGACATATGTGCGTGGCCCGGCAAACGGGCGGACCTCTCTCCGCCATGATGCTTCTCGCTGGTTTCTTTTCTGACATGATGGCATATGGGTATTGGATAATGGGTTGGATATTGCTTGATCAGAGAGGATTAATCGCGGAGCTGACTGGCGTTGGGTTGAATTGGGGGGAAAGTTGGGAGTGAGTGCGCTTACTGGTCTCTCTTGCCAGTTCCACGATATGTAATGCCCACCTCGGCAGTAGCGTCCTCACACCAATCAATTGTGACGGCTCGGGGTGAAGATTCTATTGAATTCTTTGCACGAGTTACCCAAACAAATATGAAAATTGGATTTCGCGTTTATGGCTCCGTCGGGACTGTGTTCGGGGTGTTCATTGATTTGATGGCACCTTGAGTCAGTTCCTTCAACCACCGTTTTGGCTCGGGGTGTGTTCTTTTTGGCACCTCGAGTCGGTGTATATTTTTTCTCTCCCTTTCATCCTCCCCCCTCTTCCTTAAGTACCAATTGATGAAACACGCGCTGTACCTTTATATGCTAATTATTTCGCCTTTCGGTCCCATTCACGGTATTTCATGGCGCAACAGTTTCTCGGTGTCAAACGTTTCTCTAAGTTGCAACAACCAACATCAACAACACGCGACGACATCAACAACGGAGAACGACATCAACAACGCAGAACAAAAGTCGAGCTAGCACTAGTTAATCTAGTTAATTTATTGGGAATACAACGCAGAACGAAAGTTGAGCTACTACTGGTCAGTTTATTGGGAATGGGGGAGTTCAACCTTGATTTGGCTTGCCAAACATTCCTGTCAACAACTGCTCAACCACCTGTAGCCGAGGATGAAATTGATAAGTTGAAAGAGTTTATTTATCTTTTCGTTTTAACGGCCTCACAGACAAAAAATTAAACCCTCTTCTTGTCTGACGCGATGCTGTTTGCTTTGTACAGCTCCAAGACACGACTTTCAACACCATTTAAACGCGAGTGGTGGTGTGCAATTTCCAGGAATTCACGCTCAGACTTGAAGAGGGCTGTGGCATCTGGGGATTGCCCTGCTCCAGCCGCCATCATTGCTGGGTTCATTTGCTGCATCTGCTGCATATCACGCATACCTCCAGCGGCTAAGAAACAAAGACAAATCAATATAAAACTCAAGCAAAGAAAAAAATCATCTCTGAACTCACAATTGCCTTGACCCAAAATAATGGTGAAAATACTTTGAAGACCCATCAAATTGAGAAAGTACCAACTGATTGAACTGACCCAGGTCACATCCATATCACGAGTCTCAATACCCGCTTGGAGCATGCTTTTGAATCGCAGCGTTAATGGAAATGGCAATTTGACTAATCATTCTTGTAAGTAATCCGAAAATCAAAACAGGCATCTATTATTACTTAGAATGAATCCAGAGAAGAAAAAGTTGATCCAAGCCATTATAATTGTTTGAGGGACAACCTGTAGCGAGTTGAGGAACATTAGCACTAAACAAGACAAGCAACAACGAGAATAAAAAACCATCATCATGTTCTTTTTGAGTCCTTCCATCATGTTTGTCATGGCAGCTGGATCCGACATTGGATTGGGCGCGCCTCCTGCAGCATCTGGGTTTTTCAAATACTGTTTCGCTTCAAACGCTTCGACCAAATACTGGCGACGCTGCAAAAACGCCGTGTGTGTGATGTCTTGATTGTGACGCAACTAGCAAAAGCAGCCGGTCAACAGGAAACCCCCTGACAAGAAACCGACTAACCATCCGCGCACGGGTCAGTGCACAGCCCTCCCGGATCGCCTTCAGATTCTGCTTCGGCATCGTCATTAGGAGCATCGTGGCAAAGTGCCGCAAGATCCCAACGAGAATCATGGCCGCCATGATGGGAACCAGGACCCTTTAGCGTTTTGTTGTTTTTAACGCTGGCTTCAAAACAGCAGCAGACTCACCAGTCTCTGATCGCAGGATCCAAATACATGGCATTGCTGGAAGCGGATATGGTTAGGTGCGTGTCGTGGGATTTGTTTTTGCCAAACTCAACTCTTGGGACACCATTTTTGACAATAAATATGTACTAAGCGCAAACACGAAGATCATAAACTACTAGTCTAACTACCGAAGCCAACAAAGAGAGCCAGGATGTAATTATAATCACTGTTAGCTAATCAAATCATTATACTAACTTCCCCATTGTTTTTATATACATAACATATGCAGGGAGGAAAGAAGCAAACGCGCTTCTGATGGAAAAGAAAATCCCCATACTGTTTCATGATATTCAATCCCACATTTGTTTGTATTTCCACTCCTAGCAAATTGGTCCTGCCTACACAAACCAGCTTTCGTCTTAATCCAAAATTAGTATTTGATTAATTTACTTCAGTTGTCCTTATAACTGCTACTACTTGGCCAGCTAAGAAGGCCACAACCAGTATTCCTGCTACTGTGTCAATTGTGGCACCTACTGTCTCTAGCAGTGCTAAGATCACATTCGATGTGTCCTACCATCAGCCATTTCAATCTTCGTGATGCTTCATATGCGACTGTTGCTAGTATGTCCAGCAATAAGCGTCCCCAGGTCCAGCTTCAAACAATGCAATATTATATGTTGAATCCCACCTTGCACCCTGACATCCATTTTCAAGATGTTCTTATCCACATTATGGATTAATAAACATTTATTGATATTTCTATTAGGGGGTGTCACTTGTTTTTCGTGAAAAAAATGATTTCGTGAAAATTTATTCGTGATATCATCGAAGAATTGAGACCCCCCCTGGTCACAACAACACCAATCCGTTGCAAAATGCCAAGAGCAGCCAGCACCAATAAACAATCCGGGCATTGGAATTAAATCTCAATAAACTTTCACACCAATACCTCCGACAAAGCTTTCAAGCAGGAGTTTATGTAAATTGCTATTAATTCCACCACAGTGTTCGTTGCCTGTAGGTTAGTGTTTCATTTGTTGTTCCAACACTTTGTTGGACACTGGGTGGTGGAGGTGGTGCATTGGGTTGTGACCCCAATTGGCCTTGTTGGGGTTGGTCCTTTCAATATGTTCGAGTCGTGATTGTTTTCTGGAAAAAAAAAACTTTGTGAAGAATTTTCGTGATAAGGAATCTTCGTGAAACTGCTCTAGCCAATCAAAATGCAATCACGATTTCTTCGTGAAAAATTTCCCAAACATGTGACACCCCCTATTAAACAATGAGCTATTTTTAATGTTTGATTGCATCCAGCCAAAGCGGCAGACTTCAGCTTCACTCGCTTTTTCTTTCCAGTGCCAATTCAATTGGCTCTTATACTCTATAACCAGGTGGTATGGGCTAATGAGTTCCTTAGTGCCTTCCGTTTGCATTTAGAATGAACCAACCAAACCATTGGTTGGAGGGCATGTTCTCAGGCAACAGATGATTTGGGATGGTCCATTCTGTTTGTTCTGTTTACAGGATTGGTTTGTCGGAGGAACACAATGCTGGCAAGAAATTTCCATTTTTTGTCACCTACCTGTGAGGAAATCCAATTTCGCATAAAACACGCAATACCTTAACATCAAGATGATGGAACAAAAAAAACCGACCTCCGCTTTGTTGAAATACTCAACAACCCAGCAAAAACAAGTCCATGGAGCTATCCCAAATCTAGTTTTTCAAAACTCTGCAAACATCAGTTTCAACTTGCCAAACTGTTCAACTGCTACAAACCAATCTTCTATGTCACCAACTCCTGAAGACAGAATACTATTGTGAGTTTAGCGCAAATTCCAATTTTGGAGCAAATGATTTGTGCTTCGATTTCCTCTGAAATTCTGCATATCTTTTGTGCTCCACTTCCCAGTGTTCTTCCCCAACCCCAAGTACCTATGTATCTTGCATGCTTCACCAGAAACAAAGGTGTATTGCTTGTACATGCATTCCTTTCAGGGTCTGAAACGGACCACACTTGCAAACCTGTTTGGCTCAGCAGTGAGCTCATTTCAATTCTTCTTGCCAAAAGCATAGGTATCGCCTTGAACAACCACCTCTCGCACAATCTTGGGGTATACTTGGCGCCGTTCCCTTGAAAACTTGTTGATGTTGCTGCTTTGGATGGTTATGCCGTCATATGGAGCTGTCTGCTGTCCTTAGAAGTCTCCAATAACTATTTCGAAACAGTGTGAGTACACAGTAATCCCTGGTTGCGCATTTTTGTCTGTGATTGTTTCATCAGCCATTGAATCCAAACCTTCCAAATAGTCTGGATGGGCGTTGGTATTGTATCAATATGGAGCCTACACCTTCTTCTCTACGTTGGAGCAGGTCTGGTGCGGCGGTGATCTATGGAACGGCGGTGGCAGTGGAAAGCACAATTGGTTGAACCAGAGTGCAAATAAAAAAGGGCACTAATCATTTGCTCCAAAATTGGAATTTGCGCTTAACTCATAATATACAGCTAAAACATCATTTGCACCAGACCAGTCCTCTAACAACAGCCATTCTTCAGAAAAAGGAGACAATAACATGAAGTTTTTCAGTTTTTCAAAGCTGAATATATCCCAACTTACTAGCCAAAGACTGTCATTGACATCAAAGCCTGGACAGAAAAAGTGACTGCCATTTTAGCCATTTTCAGTCAACACCAAGCAACAGACAAACAAATCAAGGTTATTGTCAATCAAAGCAGAAACCTCTGTCAAAGATCAGAGTGACTGGTCAGTGTGTATAGCACACTAGTTTTGTAGAAAGTTTCAAAGTCCTCTTTTCTTTAGTTCTAACACTTTTCTTATTTACCCGGAGTTAGCCTGAAACACATGTTTCAGGTATTTCCCCCAGTATATACTAACGCCTCCTTTCTCACTAACATGCTTATTCTAATTATACTGTGGTCTGACAGTTATTATGATGTGTGGTATTTTGTTGTCAATAAATCTCATGTGTGCTACACATGAAAAGACTCTTAATCCAATACACACAACATCCTAACTTATTCTGGTGAACTAAATTGTATGTAGACTATAATAAACACACTAGCTTTATTTAATTGATACAACGTGTAATCTAATTTATACCATCTGGATTCTAAGGTTGATACGTGGTCAGCTTTCCTTGGAAGCAAGAAAGCCAGACATTCAACTTCGGAAGAAAGACTCGTGAATGGTATTCACTCGTGGACCGTTGACAACCAAAATACCACACGTCTTGATAACTGTCAACCTCAACCACTGGTATATCGCCAACACTAGTAAATTCACAACTACAATTACTTGGAAAGACATCAAAGAGAAGACAAACAAATGGAACGGCTCTTCATTCCAAAAAAATTCCACAATCTCAAAACCAAAAACTCTGGAAAAAATCTTACACAGAATACACTAAAAAAGGAACAACTTTTTTTACCAGCCGTTGTTACCAAAGTCTCTGATTCAACGTCAATCAACCATCCAAGAGCTACCAAAAGACACTAAGAAACACTTTATCTCAAAAACTTTTAATTTTTTTATTGAAATACAACTCAAAAGTACAAGAAGCAAGGCTACCAGTACTTTGAGGTGTTGGAGGCACATGAAACCCATGTTGCAAGCTCCATGTTTGGAAATAACGTTTAAGAATTCTCTCCAAAATCTCTCTAGTGTCCACAACAATCAGCTCACCTGTCTACAGAACCAGCAGTCCGTCTACAACATGAGGTACCTTGCCAATAACAAAGAAGACAAAAAAGTTAAAAACAAATTCAAAACAAAATAAAAACAAATGCAAAATGAATTAGCCAACAAAAAATGAGTTATCATTTTTCCAACCCAAAAAATGTTTTCCAACCCACCAACATTTTCACCGAAACCAACAGCACCGCCCAACCGCTTGCGCCTCACCATTGAAACTTTGCAGAAATAAAGAAAAACGTATTACTAACAAATATCCAAAGCGGTTTTTTAATAATATAAACCGAAACAAAATAATTCTGACTCTTCAATTCTCCTTGTCACAATCATTAATATGGGCGTCACTGATACTTTTGCACAGAACTTTGCATCTATCACAGAGTCTGAACTCATCGCAATTGGTACAAATAAATCATTTTGAGCTTCTCACCCAAGTTTTTGTACATTTGACAGAGTTAGTTTCTCCTTGACACTGACGCGCCAACTTCAGAGCCTCCCTCTCCGCTTTTTTGGCTTCCACCTCACGTTTCTTGTTATCTTTTGCAGCTTCTTTTGCTTGAGCATTGTCATTCTTCTGTTGTTCAGCTGCAAGTAACGTTTCTTGCAAGGTTTGTGAGTAATAGACCTTGTTGGTTAAAACAGCAACTTGAGGCTTGACTTTGGCTATTTTGACCACAGGAGCAGGAAGTTTGGCTAAAAACCAGTCCTGAAGCTGAGTTTGGGTGTCTGATGTTGCTGTTTGGGCATCCGTAATTGAGGCAACATTTTTGGCGGCATTTTTCAGGATGATTTCTGGATTCCAGGAATAAATGCCCGTATTCTTGAAGGAGGCTTGAATATGCACCTTGATTATCTTGTTCCAGATATAAAGAATGATTGGTATAAGGATTTCCCCAATCTGGCCTATGGCAGTTTGGGAAAAGGCCCACATGAAATGGAACTCAGAGACCAGGTTCTTTTTCAAATTCGCAAAAAACAGATCATCCAGAGGCTGCAAGAACTGAGTGGCATTGGCAGGGAAATAATAACCCTGTATCCCAGCAGCGTGCATGGCTTCCAGTGTTGCCAGAGCCTTTTGGGTCCCAAGATTATCATGAAGAAGCACTGGAATCAAAACCTGGGTACAATTTTGAAAATTCCTCCTAAAAGACTGCCAAAAAAGGCACCCACTGCTTTTTGGATATGTAACCAGTTTTACTGTAGACAAAGTACATTGGAGTGGTATTTTGGCTCCATGGTCGCGCAGGTTCAGTTGTCAGTTCAAGGTTTCCATATTTGGTCAGAATGACCAAATGTCAACCACCCAAACACCAGAGGCAGTAACAAAGAGAATATAGCTGGCCATAGGACCACGTTTACCTTGGTGGACATTTGGGCGGTTAATGGACGTGCTCACGAGAAAGGAACCCTGGGAGCCTTTGTTTTCAAGTTTGATGCGCATTCATTGACATTGACAAGATTACCCATGCTGTAGCCATTCTCGTCCATCCAATCCTTGAACAGTTTTACCCAGACTTTCACCTCAACTTCTGTAGCTGGTTTGATGCAGGAGGATGTTAGAGCTTTGACGGCTCATTGGGTAATTTGCTTTTTGGTGGCGGCCCAAAAAACCATTTAGTGGATTCCAATCTCCTGGTCCGCGGATTTCAAGGTACTTTTGGCGTACTAATTGCAAAAAATCTACTTGGCGCAATGAAGCTCATCATGGTCTGAGAACAATTGCTTGCCGTGGACTCAATCAGGATGCTTGTGAATTCGCCGATAGATTCCGCGTGCAGCCTCGGCAGTAATACCATGGTTGGCAGCAACTTGCTCAGCAGCTTGGCGTTGGGGTACTGACTGATTCATCAAGGCACTGATTTCTTGAAAAACTTGGGAAGCAGTGTCAGTCAGAGCTACTGGATTTCGATCTCTTTCTTCTCATTATTTGTTAGCTATGATGATTTTATTGTGGTGCTAACAGTTGCATTTTATGGGCATTTTTTTAGGTGGTGACGTGGGTTGGAAATCATTTTCACTCGATGTTCAAACTTCTCTGATGTGCTGACTGATGAATTGATCAAGTTGCCACAACTAGTGAGTGCTTCAAGCAACAGAATATTAATAGCAGAGCTTCAATTCAAACACTGTTTGAGCCCACCAGACACAACTATCAGCAGTGGAGCATCCTTGGCTAACCCTCAATAAAGAACCAAAATGCCGCACTTGAGAGCCTTTGTTGAATCTCAGATTGTACATGTTTGAATTGACTGGTCCTCCACAAGAAGTCCCTCTTGGCTGTTGCGCCTAGTTGAGGTCAGGATCATGAAAATATCCTGGATCATCTATTGTAAACAAATATCTGTCTGGTCAGTAGATGGTGGGTATATTGAAGAAGCAAAGATTTCACAATCAGATCTGCGTCCTGTGCAAGAAGAGGAAGCAAGGCAGATTGGCTGCAGCTGTCGAGAATAGCAATAATACCATCAATAGCAAGTATAATAGACATGTGACGGATTTTTTCAAATAGCAATAAACATCGCTGTATTGCGATCGCTCATTGATGTTTTGAGCTGTACCGTAATTATCAGTAACTTGCGATATATTTATCGATAAATAAAGAAACTTAAAATCAATTACAATAATCTCTTTATTTTGCGATATTGTCACGATAAAGTATTGTTCGACATTGCTATCATACAAAAGCCAAAAAAACACACCAAGACACAACCGAAACACATCCAGCTTGATCCAAAACACATTTAAGCCAACTAATCCAATGTTTAAGGTAACTTTTCCCCATACTTCCCAGCAAAGATTCCAAGTCTCCTTTGTCTGATTCTTGAAGTTACAAACCCATTTTTCCTAGAAACTATTGTCCTTTTTCTTTGAGGTATGTTCCTTTGAAGTCCTTTTGCCGTCCTCTTCTTGCGCAGAAGGGATCTCTTTTGACAGCTTCATCGACTCCACTTCTTCAACCTGGAAACTAGATAGCGGCGGTGGATGTGAACAAAGTGCTAGTTAACTAGCGATTCTCAAGTATCTGCGATGTGACTTACCAGTAAGGTTTGGTTTAGTGAGGTGAGTTTCAAAGATGGTGTGTCAGCTTCACCTTCACCGCTTTCGCCGCTTTTGCCTTCTTGTTCATCTGCAAGCTTCGAGATTGGACTTGAGCTTCATGGCGTCCGTTCACTGTGCGCAGTTAGTTTCAGATATATTTTTAATAAAATTTTTATAAACCATTTACTTTTTTTTTTTTTTTTACGATCTTTGGGTTTCTTTTTTCTCTCTGTCTTTGTTTAGTTAAACTTATTATTTAGTAAGGAGAATGTAACATTTCCTTTGGAAGGTCAGTTCTGAAGACCTTTTTCAGGATCTTTTTTTTTTATCGATAATCAAATCAGGAAACGCTACAGCGATAATTTCCAATAAAACACGGTAAAAATATAGCGTTATTTTGCGTTTATTTAGCGTTAATTGATGTGCGGTAAAATTCGGCACATGTCTAATGGAAATTAATTGAAATGCATCAAATCTTTCAAATGACTCAAATCATTTGGCCGGGACTTCACAAAGCATTTCAAATATGCAAAATTTCTCAAATGATTTCAAATATAGGGAAATGATTTCAAATATAGCGAAATGATTTTACTCAATCTGAGATCTTTTGGTGCTTCGCAAAATAGTTGCTCATATTTAGGGTGGCTTTATAAACCAATTTGAAATCTATGAACCCAAGTAATTTTTTTTCTGCTTTTTTTGAATTTTCTTGATAGTCGTGCTCAGAACATGGTTGTCCCTTGGGGATTGCCTTCATTTTTTCACACTTTTTTTGTGTTTGAGATTTCAAACCTAACTTTGCTTGAGTTTTATATTGATTTGTCTTTGTTTCTTAGCCGCTGGAGGTATGCGTGATATGCAGCAGATGCAGCAAATGAACCCAGCAATGATGGCGGCTGGAGCAGGGCAATCCCCAGATGCCACAGCCCTCTTCAAGTCTGAGCGTGAATTCCTGGAAATTGCACACCACCACTCGCGTTTAAATGGTGTTGAAAGTCGTGTCTTGGAGCTGTACAAAGCAAACAGCATCGCGTCAGACAAGAAGAGGGTTTAATTTTTTGTCTGTGAGGCCGTTAAAACGAAAAGATAAATAAACTCTTTCAACTTATCAATTTCATCCTCGGCTACAGGTGGTTGAGCAGTTGTTGACAGGAATGTTTGGCAAGCCAAATCAAGGTTGAACTCCCCCATTCCCAATAAACTGACCAGTAGTAGCTCAACTTTCGTTCTGCGTTGTATTCCCAATAAATTAACTAGATTAACTAGTGCTAGCTCGACTTTTGTTCTGCGTTGTTGATGTCGTTCTCCGTTGTTGATGTCGTCGCGTGTTGTTGATGTTGGTTGTTGCAACTTAGAGAAACGTTTGACACCGAGAAACTGTTGCGCCATGAAATACCGTGAATGGGACCGAAAGGCGAAATAATTAGCATATAAAGGTACAGCGCGTGTTTCATCAATTGGTACTTAAGGAAGAGGGGGGAGGATGAAAGGGAGAGAAAAAATATACACCGACTCGAGGTGCCAAAAAGAACACACCCCGAGCCAAAACGGTGGTTGAAGGAACTGACTCAAGGTGCCATCAAATCAATGAACACCCCGAACACAGTCCCGACGGAGCCATAAACGCGAAATCCAATTTTCATATTTGTTTGGGTAACTCGTGCAAAGAATTCAATAGAATCTTCACCCCGAGCCGTCACAATTGATTGGTGTGAGGACGCTACTGCCGAGGTGGGCATTACATATCGTGGAACTGGCAAGAGAGACCAGTAAGCGCACTCACTCCCAACTTTCCCCCCAATTCAACCCAACGCCAGTCAGCTCCGCGATTAATCCTCTCTGATCAAGCAATATCCAACCCATTATCCAATACCCATATGCCATCATGTCAGAAAAGAAACCAGCGAGAAGCATCATGGCGGAGAGAGGTCCGCCCGTTTGCCGGGCCACGCACATATGTCGTGAAAATATGGTAAGGCCAGGGATTGCCGAACGTCAGACCAGAACCCACTTCCCGGCGGGGGGTCATCTGTCACACTGCCACTGAGGACATAATATATGTTTCTTGACTCTCGAGTAGCACTTGGTCGTTCGGCCGCGTTCGTGGCTGCTGCTGTTCCCGCTGCTGCTCCAGTGGCGACCATGGTGGTCTGTCGTCAGGACGGTGGGACTTGCTTGACTTGAGGGGGATCTGTGTTTTTTTTGTGTGTTTTTGTTTTGGGATTGTCAAGAGAAAAAATTCAATGAATAAAGGAGGAGGAGGAGGATGAGATTTATTGTTGGCAAGCACATACACAGGAGATATATGGAGGAAAGGAAGAAACGCATTGTTTGGCCTTCAAGGCCACCTCTCCATATATCTCCTTCTCGCAGCAGCCGTCGTCGCTTGAAGAGCAGTACGCATCAGCCACTTCTTGCGGGCAGACGCATGGCTCCGCCATTCCGTCGTCTGGAGCAGCCGCTTCTCCGCCTGGAGCAGCTGAATTCCTTCCGCGTGGGCCTCGCTGTGGATTCAAGTATCAGAGGGTGTCCTTCTGGAATTCAAGCAATAAAAAGACACTAACCACGCGGCGTCCTCTTCTCGAAGCTGCTGCTGCTCCAGCTCCAACTTCAAATCCTCCTCCAGCTCCCACTTGCGGACACGGTCCACTCTCTTCACTGCGAGAGTCTCTTCGTCGTCCTCATCGGAGCTAAAGTGTACAGTAAATTAAACAAAACGTAAAAAGAAGAAACACACACAGAGAGACACACACCTCTCAAAGTCCTCATAATCTGCCTCCAGAATATGCGCATTTCGGAGGCGGTCGGCTTCGCTGGTGGCCGCAGCTGCCGTGATTTCCTCTGATAGCGAGTTAGTGGACGTCAATCAATGATTCAGCCCCACCCTTAATGCGCATCTCTCGCATCGCCGCCCGCGATATTCCATATCTGGCGATGTGTTCCGAGCGGACGAGCTCAAACGGTCCCAAAAACTCGCACTGCATCAGTGCGCCACAGATTTCGATATCCGTTTGGCCTAGGAAACCAACAAAAGAGGTTATTACCGCATTGTAAAATAGATAGAAAAAACTCAATGAGTCTGAGGCTCCACACACCCGTCGCATTGGAGGGGCGGTCTACTGCCCGAGGACCTAGCAAACATCACGCGTTAGTTTTTGCTCTCCGTATTGGCAGACTGAGATTACGCACCCGACTCGTCATCGGAGTCCTCGATGAATGTGAAACGCGCCTTTTTGGCAGGCGGTTCCGCATCATCGGCGTCTCGGTGCCTGGTAAAATAAGATTGTAGGAGGAATTAGTGTCCACGGTACAAACTGTCTCCGAAGCCAGAGGAAGTAGAATACAGACCTCATCATGTTTGTGTGCTGTTTGTTGTGGGTGATTATTTGGAGTAATTGTCGACGGGAATGTTCATGCTGCAAAAGATGGCCAGTTCTCTCGTCCAGAATCAAAGTCCACTCACAGCAACCAAAATCATGGTCCGGCAATAAAACCACCCTCTGCGGGAATTCTCGTTTGTTGGTGTCTATTGTGGACTGTGGTGGAGAATCCTACTGGCTGAGCCTTGAAAGTATACTGGACACGCTGGGACTATTCAAACTGCAACACCTCTGGCAAAGCCTCGCTTGTCCATCTTGCACCAATTGCACGAGTCGTTTTGCATCCACCCGTCGCCAACATCGAATGCACAAGATAGAGCTGACGTTGACCACAGATTATTGGTGCCTGCATTTGATTGATGCGCGCAAGCACCGCCGTTCCAAGATTTCAAAGAACTGCCGTATATCTGGAAATCTTCGGGCCAGACTCCCGACTCCACCGCAAGATCCAATCCATTGAATTCAGTTCCTAAAAGACCCCTTCGTCGCAATGCCCAGCTTTTAGTCAAATCTATTCAAGCGCTAGCGTCGTTCTCTTCTGGCGTTGCATGTTGCGAGCGACTATTGTGACAGTTGACACAAGCGATGATGGTTCCTCTCATGGTACGGCTGTCCAGTGTCTTCCATTTCTGTCGACAAGGATCATCCCACTGCGGTGTATCTTTTGGCCTGGAGTGTCCTTGTTGCCATGTTGAAATGGCGTTTCACGTTTGTGAAAGCCGAAGGCTTCGTGCCAGTGCCTGCTGTTGGACCGTGATTTGGACTCTGGACTCACATTAATGATATCCCTATTGATGATTGAAGTGATGCGACAAGCTCCGATCTGTCAAACACGGTGGCTTTCAAGGACAATGACGACAATGTCGGACGGGAATGCTGAAAACAAAGAAGCACGAAATTACTGCGAAAATATTTGATACCACCATGCTCGAAAATAGAGGAAAATAGCTATGAACTACAATGAAAGTACCTTAACGTGCTTGGGATTCGGAAATGGCAAGTGAGTGAACCGCCTGGCTTCCAATGTCTCTCAAGGGAAATATCATTAAGTTAAATAATCACAGTCTTTATTTAGTTGGAGCTCCCCAATTCCCAATAAATTAACTAGCAGTAGCTCGACTTTCGTTCTGCGTTGTTGATGTTTGTTGTTGCAACTTAGAGAAACGTTTGACACCGAGAAACCGTGGGACCGAAAGGCGAAATAATTAGCATATAAAGGTACAGCGCGTGTTTCATCAATTGGTACTTAAGGAAGAGGGGGGAGGATGAAAGGGAGAGAAAAAATATACACCGACTCGAGGTGCCAAAAAGAACACACCCCGAGCCAAAACGGTGGTTGAAGGAACTGACTCAAGGTGCCATCAAATCAATGAACACCCCGAACACAGTCCCGACGGAGCCATAAACGCGAAATCCAATTTTCATATTTGTTTGGGTAACTCGTGCAAAGAATTCAATAGAATCTTCACCCCGAGCCGTCACAATTGATTGGTGTGAGGACGCTACTGCCGAGGTGGGCATTACATATCGTGGAACTGGCAAGAGAGACCAGTAAGCGCACTCACTCCCAACTTTCCCCCCAATTCAACCCAACGCCAGTCAGCTCCGCGATTAATCCTCTCCGATCAAGCAATATCCAACCCATTATCCAATACCCATATGCCATCATGTCAGAAAAGAAACCAGCGAGAAGCATCATGGCGGAGAGAGGCCCGCCCGTTTGCCGGGCCACGCACATATGTCGTGAAAATATGGTAAGGCCAGGGATTGCCGAACGTCAGACCAGAACCCACTTCCCGGCGGGGGGTCATCTGTCACACTGCCGGTCAGGGCATTGGTACTTAAGGACTTGGGTAGCTTGGGTCGTTCGGCGGAGGTCTGCTGCTGCTGCTGCTGCTCTTCTCAGTAGCGACCGTGGTGGTCGGGTGTCAGGACGTCGGGACTTGCAGGACTTGAGGGGATCTGTGTTTTGTTTGGGGGAAAATATTAAATATTGTCAACTCAAGAAACTCTAAAAATTCATGGAAAATAAAGAGGACGAGATTTATTGACAAGCAGGCATATACGCAGGAGATACGGAGGCAAAGAAAAAAACCCCTTGTTTGGACTTTAATCCAACTTCTCCATGTATCTCCTTTTTGAACGAACTGTCGTCTGGCGAAGAGCTTTTTCCATCAGCTTCACAGACGAACAGCGCTGCCATCTGCTCGTGTCCTTCAGAGTTGGCTTCGCTGTGGATTCAAATATCAGCACGTGTCTTTCTAAAATTCAACCAAACTGGAAATTGCAAACGCCCTTACCAGACGTCGTCCTCGTCTTGAAGCTGCTGAAGCTCCAGCCCTGCCTTCAAGTCCTCCACCAGCTCCCACTTGCGGACACGGTCCATTCTCTTTGCTGCGAGAGTCTCTTTGTCGTCGTCGTCGGACCTGAGTTCAAAGAATACGACAATTACAGACTAAACGTGAAGAATCACACCCACACACACACGCACCTTTCGAAATCCTCAAAGTCCGCCTCCAAAATTTGCGCATTTCGGAGGCGGTCGGCTTCGCTGTCGGCCGCAGCTGCCGTAATCACCTCTGTGTATGTGCTTCAAGTTAGTAGATATTAATTAAGACTCTGCCCAACCTTTCAACTCCATCTCCCTCATCGCCGCCCGAGACACTCCATATCTGGCAATGTGCTCGGAGCGGACGAGGTCAAACGGCCCCAGTATTTCGCACTGGAGTAGACTGCCACAAATTTCGACGTCTGTTTGGCCTAGGAAACCAACAAAAGAGGTTATTACCGCATTGTAAAATAGATAGAAAAAACTCAATGAGTCTGAGGCTCCACATACCCGTTGCATTGTTACGCGTTAGTTTTACTCTCCGTATTTGCAGACTGAGATTACGCACCGTCGTCGGAGTCCTCGATGAACGCGAAACGCGTCTTTTTGGCAGGCGGCTCAGCAGAGTCTGAATCTCTGGTTCTGTGTTAAAAGCACAACGGAATCAGCGTTCACGGTTCAACATATCATCAGCTAGAGATGGTAGAAAACAAACCTCATCATCTTTTTTTTTTAAGTTGTGCGTGTTTGGTGTGGGATATTTGGAGTGATGTAGGGGCTTGATTGGTGGCAATGGGACCTTTTCTATTGTATGCTCAGGGATAGTTGAAGATGTTTTGGCTTTCTGTTGAAATGAGGAGGGATGAAAGGGAAGTGTGGAGAAAATCCTATTGGTGATTGTAGTTTCTTTTGATCTTGGAATATTTCTGCACTTTTGATGCTTGCTTATGGCTCTGAACAAATTCAGGGGTTTTCAGATGAGAGTGGTGGTGGATTTCCCACGAAAAGAAGGTTGAATCCAGGAAAAGAAAACACACTACTGTTTTAGACTGCAGATTCGCTTCATCTAGGAAAGAAACGGGAAATAATGAAGAAATGAGCGAAAAATGGGTTTACACAACAGGGAATTCATTGTATCGAAGCTGTCAAGTTCCCGTATTTTTTTTTTTTTTTTTTTTTTTTTTTTTTTTTTATTTATTTGGATTACCAGGCAAAGTGAGTCCGAAAATACAAATAAAAACTCTGCATGCTATTGTTTAATTCTGGTTTACACTAATAAAAAAAGAATCCATCATCCATTACGCTGCGGGTGCAATATACCCATGCTCAAACATTCCATCAAGAACCGAGGGATTCGCCACTAACGCAATCAATCGATCTGACGCTTTTTCATCGCCCCAAGACGCCGCCTTGGAATAACAGTCAATCGCTTTCCGCAAGTCCTGGTTACAACCGTCGCCGTTTTCAAAACACTGGCCTAATGCAAACATGGCTGCTACTGAGCCTCCGTCTGCTGCTTGCGTGAACCATTCGAATGCTTCTTCCTTGCTTTCGGGACATCCAACGCCGTTGAGTAAACATTGCGCTAGTTTCGCTTGTGCTCGAACGTGGTCCTGTTCTGCTGCCATTCGCAATAATCGAACTGCTTCCTTGAGTTTTGGTTTCACACCATTGTTTCCTTCAGAATAAATCAACGCCAGATTTGTCATTGCCCTATCATCAGTAAGGTGAGAAAGGAGAGAAATCGGAAAACAACCAAAAAAAAAAAAAAAAAAAAAAAAAAGGAACACTCACCATGCGTTTCCTTGCTCCGAACTCTCTTTATACCAAAAGATCGCCTTCTTGATATTCTTCCTTGTCCCAATTCCATCTTCATATAAATGCCCCAACGTGTTTTGCGCCAAATCATTCCCTCCTTTGGCACTTAATTTGATCCATTTGAAGGCAAGATGCTCATCAACTTCAACGCCGACGCCATTCCGGTAGCAACAGCCCAGACTTAATTGAGCCGGAGAATGACCGTACAGTGCAGATTCGCTATACAGTTTGGCAGCCTTTTCTTCGTCCACATCACAACCGATTCCATGCTGATAACAGTATCCAAGAGAGTGCAGCGCAAAGGCGTTCCCAGCTGCAGCTGATCGCCGATACCATTCCACAGCCATCGCTTCGTCTTTCTCTACACCAACGCCATACTGATAGGCATGGCCAAGATTATGTTGAGCACGACTGTGTCCTTGCAAAGCCGCCATTTGGTACCAATAGGAGCCCAACTGCTCATTCTGTTCAATCCCAAGCCCGTTTTGTAGACAGAACCCAAGGTTGCATTGCGCCCATGGATACCCTTGATCAGCGGAAAGCTTATACCAATAGACAGCCTTGGCCTCGTTCTTATCGACACCGACACCTTCTTCGTACATGAACCCGAGACTGTTTTGGGCGTAGCAGCTCCCGAGGCCGGCTGCCTTTTGGTACCATGCGGCTGCTTCTTCGAGATCTTTTTCGACACCGATTCCTTCTTCAAAGCAGTGGGCTAGATTGTACATTGATACGAGTTCGCCTTCGCTGGATGCTTCGAGGTATAAAAGAAAGGCCAATTCTTCGCTCTGTTTTGGTGTTTTTTGAGTAGGAGTTAGTCTCAAGTGGAAGGACAGATATTATATAATGGGACTGATTGCATCGTGAATAGTATGGAATTTAAGAATCCGAATGGCGGTACAGGAAAGGAAAAGGAAGAAATCACCGCCTACGGCAGTAAAGGCAGAAAAAAAAACAAGAGGAAATCAGCCCCCCCTTTTGGGTCATCCCAAAAAAAAAAAAAAAAAAAAAAAAAAAAAAAAAAAAAAAAAAAAAAAAAACCACGACATCATACCTTCTCAACACCAAACCCATCCCCATAACAAAAAGCCAAAATCCCCTTCCCTCTCGCTTGACCATTCTCCGCCGCAATTCGATAATGATAAACAGCCTTCTCAGCATCTTGCTCAACACCAATACCATCATGATAGCAAACCCCAAGCGCGTAATGAGCAGCTGCAAGAGCAGGCGATATTTTGGAGATGTGGCTGTTACTGTTGCTGTTGCTGTTGCTTGCATTGCCGTCGCCACTATAAACCATCCCACCACCACTCCTCCGTTGCCCTCCTTCATTCAAAGTCTCAGCAGCCGGAGCAGCAACAGCAACAACATCAGCACCACCACCACCACCAACAACAGAAGCAGGAACAACCGCATCCCCATCCCCTGCAGCTGCCTCCTCCACGTTTTTGAGAATCCATTCAATAGCAGCGGGTCCCATTTCATTGACTCTCCGAATCCATTCCTCTGCTTCGACACGATCAATCTTGACATTCGGACGACCGTAGCGACGCAGGAATGAGAGTCTTGTACATGCTAATACAATGACCCATGTTTTTTTTTGACAGTTTAAAACAAAACACACATTACAGTGGAATCACTCAATTCGTTTACCTAGACCGTTTCCCTTCATTGCAGCCGAAATATACAATGTCTCCGCTAATTTGTTGTCGCATTCAACGCCCAAGGCAAACTCGTAGCAGAAGGCCAAGATCGCCTGTCCAAGAAGCAGGACGTAAGCAAACAAGGGGACAGAAAAAGAGGGCCAACCTGGGCCGCGCCGTGGCTGCGGTCGCCGCTGCTGGTGAGAACGGCGGCGCGCTTGAGCAGCGACACGGCCTGGCGCGCGCCAGCGTCCGCATCGCCGGCGCCGCTGTTCGCCGGCTTGTGTAACGCTGCGGGCGGCGGCGCGCGCCGGAACAGCAGCCGCGTCGCCGCCTCGACCAGCCGCGCGCCGCTGGTCGCCGCCGCGTCGCCGCCGCACACGACAAGCTGCGCCGCTGTGGGCCCGCACGCCGCCGTCGCCGTGGCGCTCGCCGCGCTTGGGCCCTCGGACTCGGTGCCGCTGACGTCGAACGCTCCAACGCTCAAAGGCTCGCTCTTGGTGCCCTTTGCATTCATCATTTCCCCGATGAACACTGCTTGCGTTGCTGTTTTGTTTCAAACTCAAAAATGTGTTTCCAAAAAACCTAGACCAAAAAAAAAATATAATAGTATTTGTCTCAGATCACAACACACCCTTCTTTTTTTTTCTTCTTCTTCTTCTTTCCTTCCTTTTTTCATTCATTCATTCAATCATTCATCCATTCCATCTTCTCCCTCCCTTTTTTTTTTTTGGGTTCCCGTTATCGTATCGTATCGTATCTCATATCATTCTTCTTTTTTTACTGTTGCCCTCCTCCTCCATACCCTGCCCCCGCCTTCTTTCCATCAACACTCGACTGCACCATGTTGAACAAATCATCAGTTCCCGATCCTCCACCACCACCACCACCTCCTCCTCCTCCTGCCATCCCCATTCCCATCGGCATCCCCATTCCCGGTGGATATCTACCACCCATTCTTTGCTGCTGATGATGCTGCTGCAGCATTCCCAAATGCTGTGATGGCGGTACAGGTCCTCCTCCATTGCCCCCAAAAAATAGAGGTGGCGGCGGTCCCATTCCAGGTGGCGGTGGTCCCATCATACCCATTCCCATTCCAGGATGTTGTTGTTGTTGCTGTTGTTGCTGTTGTTGTTGTAGATGATGATGATGGTGTTGATGGTGGTGATGGAGATGGGGTGGAGGTATCATTCCAGGCGGCGGCGGCGGATTCATCATACCAGGTCGTTGCTGTTGTTGTAGGTGCTGCATAATGCTAATGTTATTCCCAGGATGCTGGTTCATCCCGAATCCGGGAGGCGGCGGCGGTGGACCCCCTCCTCCATTCATCATCATGTTGAATCCCGGCGGTGGCGGTGGTGGCCCATTCATAAACCTTGGTCCCATATTGCTATTGTTGGTACCAGCAGTGCCTCCTTGTTGTTGTTGCTGCTGCTGCTGCTGCTGCTGCATGTGTGGTGGAATCATGGAAGGAAAGTTTGGATTATTTGGACCGATTCCAGGTGGCCCCCGTTGTTGAAGTTGTGGTGCTGGCTGCATATGGTATTGAGGGGGCATGAATCCTGGCGGTGGTGGTCCTTGTGTTTGTGGTGGTGGTGCTTGCGATGGTTGTGGTTGCAGTCCCGCGTTTTGCTGAGGTATAGGCGAATCACGGGCACTACCTGCATTCGATCGTATTGGCTGATTTTGCATGGGAAACTGCGGTTGCGATCCACCCATCATGCCATTCTGCCGCACATTCGGCGGCATCTGTTGCTGCTGCTGCTGCTGTTGCTGTTGTTGTTGTTGCTGTTGTTGTTGTTGCTGCTGCTGCTGATGTTGTTGTTGTTGTTGTTGTTGTTGCTGCTGCTGCTGCTGCTGCTGTTGCTGTTGCTGCTGCTGCTGCTGTTGCTGCTGCTGCTGTTGCTGCTGCTGTTGCGGCGGCTGTTGCAAACGGCGGGGGTCTATGCCAGGTGGCAACTGCCCTTGAGGCGGTTGAAGTGCTTGCACTTGCGCAGCACCAGGCTGCTGCGATTGCAATTGTTGATGCTGAATACCCTGTGGCTGTGACTGTTGTGGTTGCTGTTGTTGCTGCTACAACAATCAAGAATTCAGCATCACAAAAAAATAAATAAAAAAATAAAACACTCACATTTAAATTCGACCGAGAAAGCATCTCCATGACTCTATTCATTTCCAACTGTTTATCGCCATCATCTTTGGATCCACCTTGATTATTCAGCATTGGTGAATTCGCCCTCATCATGTTTTCACTTGGCCCTGAACGATTTCCCCCTCCTCCGTTATTACCACTTGCGCGATTCAAATTCGCGGATACACCCAACGCTTTCAACACGTCTTCTTCAGACATTAGCTTTTTCTGCATACCTCCTCCCTGTGTCTGGGCTTGTGGTGCTTGTTGCTGTTGCTGCATTTGCTGCTGCTGCTGAATTTGCTGCTGCTGCTGCTGTTGTTGTTGCTGTTGTAAGTGTTGTTGCAGACCCATGCCATTCACAGAAGGACTCATGACTCGCGAATCGCCGCCCATAGGACTACTTGCACCGCCATTCAAATTCGATCCACCACCAGCAACAAAGTGTTGCGGCTTGGAACCACCAGCACCGCCTCCACCTCCTCCCGCCAACTGCTGTAAAATCATTTGCGACATGTCAACACCGGCTGTGCTCTTTTTCCTTGGTAGACCCGCTAACGAGGCTAAATCAAAAACAGCGGGTGGTTGGATATTGTTTCCAACTTGATGTGTTGGTGGTGAGGGTGATGGTGGTCGCGGGCGATGGTGGCCTTGCTGCTGCTGCTGTTGTTGTTGCTGCTTCATTTGACGAAGAACATCTTCTTCAGATAGCATTCCACGTTGCATTCCTGAAGCATGGGAATTCTGCTGCTGCTGCTGCTGCTGCTGTTGTTGTTGTGGATGATCCGGCTGTTTTGGCATCTGCCCCAAAAAACTCATTAAATTTGGCCCTCCATTGCCGTGCATGGCAACAGGATGAATTGGTGCAACAGATGCTTGTTGAACGGAAACAGTGACAGAAGGTGGGGCTGGTGTGGGTTCGTCATCAAATGCGTGTACAAAACGGGATTTCCCAGCCGTTGGGGTAGGCGTGGACGCAGCTACAGCAGAGGTAGGAGTTGCAGCAATAGCAGAAGCTGTTGTTGTTGTTGTTGTTGATGAGAATCCGTCTTCGCCTTCTGCATGAAACAAGTTCAAAAATCTTGATTGTGTTGCAGCCGCTCGTTTGGCGGCGGCGCCTCCATCTGCGCTCAAATCATTCAAAATTAGCTTATCGACTGCAGATAGAACGCTGCTGGGTGGTACAATGGCGGCTTTAGGTTTCACTGGCTCAACGGCTTCAACTACTGGCGCATCCTCCTCCCCACGATTTCGCCTTTCCTGCTCCTTCATTTGTAGACGAAAGATTTGTAATGGATCCAGTCCCTTGTACCGCGGATCCATTTCGTTGTTACTATTATTTGTTCCCGCCATTTCATCCAACTGCATACGAACTAGCCGCTCCTTCTCCTTTTTTGGAGGAGCTTGTGACTTTTGTTGTTGTTGTTGCTGATCACGAGAACTTGTGGACTCGGCTCTTGTTGGAGATGTTGTTGCGTCGGAAGCTGCATGTATGCCATCATCACCAACATCTCCAATTGCCGTAACAGCAGCAGCTGCTGCAGGAATAGAAGCAGCAGCAGCAGCAGCAACATCTCCACCACCACCTTTCCTAGTACCGCGACTACTACTCCCACTCACGGCATCATCATTTCCACCTAGATCCTGGTTCTTTCGTCGCTGCTTCGACTGCTGCTGCTTGTCGTGAGCAGATTCATCATCCATCCATGCAGGTTGTCTACCAGTAGGAGATGGATCCTGATTCCGGCGGTTAGTACCGGGTTCTGAAGCACTCGAATCCGGGGGACCGTTTCGTCGACTGTTGGGATTCGGTTGACGCGCATTCGGATCGCGTGGCGCTATTTAATATTATTATTTGTGTAACAAAAAATAGAAATAAAATTTAAATAAAAAAAAACCAATAATTAGTTTTTTGAGACACAACGAGAACAAAGAGAAAGAGAAAAAGAAAGAAAGAGAAAGAGAGAGAGACACAATGAAATGAAATAAACGCACGCAATGCAACGCATGCAATCAAGGAGGAACCAAAAGGCAAAAAAAAAAACAAAAACCCCACCTCGTCGATCACTAGCCGCCGAAGCGGGGGCGTCCTTCTTTGGCACAGCGGGGGCGCGCCACGTGGCGTCCTTGTCCTTGTCGCGCGCTGGCGCAGCAGGCACGGCGACGCTGGCGTCGCGGCCGTCCAGCGTCACTTTTGGCATCCGCGGAAAGTCGGCGGCCGACGGCGGCCCGTCGCCGTGGCTGCGCTGCTGCTTGGCCGCCGTGCCAGTGCGCCCGCCGCCGCCGCCGCCCCCGCGTGCGCCCGGCCGCGGCGCGCCACCCTCGCCGCGTTCGCCGCCGCGTTCGCCGCGGTCGCGCCGCGTGTCGCCGCCGTCTTCGTTCGCGTTGCCGCTGTTGTACTGCCGCCTGCACGCCAGTGTCAGTCTTCAGTCTTCAGTCTCAGCCAATCACTTCAAACTCGACTGACCTCGGCGCCGCCGCTGCATTCGCTGTGTGGTACGTCTCAATCTCGGGCAGATCTGCCGGCCGCTCAACGAGTGGGCTGCTGGCCAGCGCCATCAGCTGCTCGATGCTGTACCGAATCATTTCCTTTCCCGATATTTCCTATTTATTTTATTTTGGTTTTTTATTTTATTTTTTTATTCTTTTATTATTTACATGTTGGACCCAAGCACCAACAATCAGCACCTTCCAACTTCTTTGAAATCATTTTAAGATGCACGCAAACTAGCACAATCAATCAATCAATCAATCAATCATTAAATAGATATAGATGGATAGATAGATAGGGGATGGATTTCTTTAATATGGTAACAACAACCAATAAACACAAGGCAGAGAGTAGTGAGAGAGCCAAACAAGGGTACCCAGATGGGGATGAACATGCATGGAGAAAATAAGAGAAAAACAAAAACAAACAAAAAATCAATCAAAAATAACAAGACTCTTTTAAGGAGGAGAAAATGGGAGATGGAGGGGAATAGACTAGAGGAAGGAGAGGGAAGTACAATCTTACGATCAAAAAAAAAGGGTTGAAGAGGAGGGAGGAGTAGAAATCAAAAAATCAAAAATCAGTTGAAGCTAAACCCTTGCTCGGTGTTCATGTCTCCACTTGGGAATCCAAAAGTACCAGTCGCTTGGTCAACCTCAGCTTCAAGACCAGTCGCTTCGTCATCGTCGGCATAGTACTTTCGGATGATTTGGTTAGACTTGTTGTAAATCTCCTCATTGTCATGACTTTGGAGCATGAAAATCTTTTCAACTCCACCCGCAGTATCAATGTGGTCTGCGTACAGATTCACCCCGCTGTGTGACATCTTGTCCATCTCTCCAATCTTCAAAATATTTTCAAGACCATCGAGGGCCACCTGAACAATTCGAGGATCATTGATGGTAAGAAGATCGCAGAGTGGCTTAATCACGCCTTGTTGGACAAGGTAGCGAATCTGCTCTGGTTTGGCAAGACCTCCTGACGTGGCATTGGAAATGGCCCAACAGGCCTCCTTTTGAGTCTTGTAATCGCCGTGAGCCAAAATATCAATCAAAGCAGGGAAAATGTTTGCATTGATGATGGCCTGCAAAGCAGAACACACACACACATTATTACAACATCACAAAAAACAATGAAAAACATTACTCACATCAATTTGAACTGGGTTTCCGGCAGTAATGTTTGAAATGGTCCAACAAGCTTCCTTTCGAATTCCTTCCTTTGGACTGCTCAATAGACCAGACAGGTTTGGAAGACATCCTGCATTCAAAACAACCTGAGTTTGAATATCATCACCAGTGACAATGTTTCCAATGGAACGGAGAGCCGGGGTTTGGACAGTTGGGGATGGGTGGCTGAGAAAACATTTTCTTAGACTTTTTTTTTTTGAAAACAGAACAAAAACAACTTACAGGAGGAGTTCCACAAGACGGCGACAGACACCTGTTTCAATGACTGCTTGAATCTTTTCATTTGGTCCATCAGACAAGTACGAGATGGCCCAGCAAGCATCAGTAAGGACTTCGTCATCGTTAGAGTAAATAAGTTTAGCGAGCGCTGGGAGAGCAGGGTGAATCTTTTTTGGGGCTCCTTTTAGACACGAAATACAAGGAGAAGAAAAAAATTTAAAAAAAAAAAACTCACAATATTCCAGTCGGGTTGTGGACTCTTTCCTCTGCAAAAGTTACTGAGGGTCCATGTGGCATTTCTCAGCATTGAAATCTTGTTGGTTTGGTCATTCAAAATCTCCAAGAGAGGTTGAAGAGCACCGCATCGCAACACAATGTCTCTGCATCTTGGGGAGTCACCAGCAATATTTCCGAGAGCCCACACGGCTTGTTCGCGAACATCCGCGCTTTGGGCGCGAAGGAGTTGCACAAAAATTGGGACAGCATTGTGGTCAATGACGACTTGAGTTTGAGTTGACGAGCCAGACGCAATGTTGGTCAGAGCCCAAGCAGCTTCAAACTAGAAACAAAACAACAATCAGCTGTCATCTCGACTCAACTGAAAGCAATGGAAATACCTGAAGAAGCGGGTGGTCCGACAACAAGAACTGCACAAAACGCGGAATGACGCCGCACGCAATGACTTCTTCGATAGGCGGGTTCTTTTCTGTAGTGTAGTTCGTTGTTTTTTGTTTTGTGGTTAGGAAAACCAAGCATGCGCACCAAACACGCAGACACGCACCCTTCGAAAGCAGCTTCCGGAACTTCTCTGTCGCCTGGTGCTGGGCCTCGGCGTCGTTCGAAAAGACCTGGGCAATCATCGTCTTGACCTGGTCCTAGAGAAAAGGGGGGGTTACACAGGGCTTGCCGCCCACTCTACGCACGCAACGCACCGACTCCTGGAACGCCATCAGCGGGTTCATGGCGCCGCCGGCGGCGGCAGCGGCGTCGTCCGAGTCCGAGTCCGAGTCGATGGCGACGGCGGCCATGTTGCGGCGCTTCGCGAGCGAGTCTTCCTTCTTGGCCTTGCGGATCTCGACGGCCACGTCCTCGCGGCGCCGGCGCAGCTCGTCGGCCTTCATCATCGACCGGTTCTTGTAGTTGGCGGCGCGGCCTGGCGCGGCGGCGGCGGCGGAGGATTGCATGGCGGTGTTGCTGAGTATTTTGGCGGGTGTTGCGGCGTGTTTTTGCTTTGGACGACCTGAGGCGCATGCGTGTTAGTATAAGTATCGAGACGCAGAGGGGGTCGAGAGGAGAGCGGGGGGGTGGTCGCAAGGGTGGTGGGGGGGGTGGTGCTCAACTGGTTCCAAAACAACAACAAAAAAGATGGAAGGAAAAATTAATCCTTTTTTTTGGCAGGGAAATGGCCACTAGCCTTAAGTATCTTTTTTTTTTCCCAATGCTTGGTCGTGGTCCGGTTTTTTTTTTTGGAACGAGTCTCTTTTTTGGGGGATTGTCCGAACGCTGCTTAGCTGCTTGCTTTTTTTTCGCTTAATCATTCAAGTTTATTTTCCTACTTTTTAAATAAAAGTGAACACCATCTCCTATTGAAACACCAATGAGTTCAAACGAGAACTCCGTGTCCATGGCCGAGCGCCTTGCCGAATGGCGGCGACAGCGGGACTCGCAGCAGCAAACAGTTAAGCCAGCCGTGCTTAGTCAGGGCCAACAGACTCAGGGTACTCTCGGACAAGTAAGTCAAAAAACAACCGAATTCGCAACACTATTCTCCTGACAGGTCGCATTTATCATTTCACACCATTCAAACTACTCGTAGAAGATTCGGTCGAAAGAAAAGACCGTATTAGGGGCCGCAGGAGGAGGGGTGGTCGGAGGGGGGGCTCTATCCAACAAACTACGCGTCAACAACAGCGTCCCAAAGGTAATAACATCATGGCTTCCGGGGCACCAAACTGAATGCTGTGTGAACAAAAAAAAACAAAAAAAAGCAGGAATCTTCAAAACCGGTCGCTCCAAACGCGTCTTTAGCACCAACTACATTCAAGCGATCTCTATCGCAATCCCAGCCGCAGGTTCACTTTCTATTTCCTTCTTTTTATTTTTTTTACATCGCGTGATATTGTGTTTTGACATTGGTTGGTCAAATTCACAGGAACCACTCTCTACCGTACACCAACAAGTTCAAAAAAGAACCAAAGTCGTCTTTGACTTACCCGACCACCCACTACAAACATCAATACATGAAAACATCAACAACATTAACGCAACTTTACCATCACAAGGGCCAACCCCAATATCATTCCCAATCAACACCAACTTCACAGCAAAACCAAAACCTCATCAAACAAACTCTTCAGCAACAACAGTCCCCGCAGCAGCACCACCCCCACCACACCCTTCCTCAGAATCCCACGAAACCTTAATGACTCGCACCACAATGCTATCCCTCGCGAACAAGGCCCTCCAAGACCAAATCGCAATCGACGCGAAAACGCGCCAAACCCTCCAAACCCAACTCACATCCACCAAACAAGCACTCCACCACGCTCAAACCCAAAACGAAACCTGCAACCAACAATACACGCGCGATCTAACCTCCCTCACGAGCCTCGTGTCCGCCAAGGAAGCGCAAATCAAAACCCTCCTGGATAGTGTAAGCTGTTTTGAAACCCAAGTGAGGGCGCAGGAGGCGCAGTTGGTTGGATTGGATAAAGAGTGTGGGGTCTTGCAGGACCAGGTTCATAACTTGGAAGAGAGGAACCGCGTTTTGTTGGTTGAGTGTGAGCAAGCAAGAGAGAATTTCTCAAACCAAGAAATTGTGATTCAGGCTCAACACGAACAGAAGGCTTTGTGGGATTTGGAAAAGAAGGGCTTGCAACTGACTGTGGGACAAGTGAAGGAGGTTGTGGAGCATCAGAGGCATCGGATCTCGGAATTGACGTTGAGGTTGGCGGAGGCGGAGCAGAAAGTTGTTGTTGGTGAAGGAATCGCGGATCAAAAGGTTTCCGCTGTGAAAGAGAACGTGAAGGCGTCCGTGTCCCGCATGTTGGGGGTGGTGGCGGACTTTAAGGAGGTTGTGTTGGACACTGTCGTTGCCGAAAGAAACGCGCAGCAGCAACACCACACGCTCGTGGATCCTGATTCAAGCAATATGGGGGTGATAAGCGGCATCGATATTGCCATTCAAACCTCCACACTTGATGTTTGCGACGTTGGTATCCAATGCAGTCTCGACAACAACACCGAATCCCCACCATCTTCCCAGCCACACCAACAACTTCAAGACATACAGTCCTCATTTATGGATCTCCAAGACGCCATAGAGTCTCTCCACAAGGACACTCTCCAAGATACCCAACATCTCCAATCCAACCTCGAGAATCTCTCCACCACCCACGCCGCTCTCGAATCGCGCCACTTTGAACTCCAAGGAACCCACGAAATCCTAACCGAAACATACACCACCGAAACCTTACACCTGCACGCTCAAATCCTTTCCATCACGACACGAGTAAACCACCTCCTCTCAACACTCCCATCCGCAATCGAATCCGCCTCTTCAGCCTCCAAAACCGCTTCAGAAACAAGGATCCACAGTCTCCAAACTAAACTGGATGACACGCAACACGACTTGGAGGATACCAAAAAAGCGATGCAAGTGTTGCAGGAAACACTTTTGGAAACCAACAGTTCCAAAATCGCTCTAGATACACAGCTTGAAGCGCTTCAAATGGAGATCCGGGATTGTTATCAAGTCATTGATTATTTTGAGAAGGCAAACGGCAGTATCGAAGATAAACTGGGCGGTGGCAGCGGCGGCGAGGGGGGCAGCAATGACATTGACAATTCCGCCGCACCTACCGCCGCCACCCCGACTGCAGTTGACCCGGCCTTGCTTGAACAGGTGCAAGATTTGAAACTGGAGATTGGAGCAAAACAAGTTGCGATTGAGTTGTTGGAAGCAGAGATGGAAAAGGAACGCGGTTTCTGTCGTGCTCATGTCGTTGAGATTGAAATGCTGCGACAGGAAGTAAGTGATGCGTATGAAGTGATTGATAACTTTGCAGTTGCATCTGAGAAGGACGGCGGTGGTGGTGGTCGTGGTAAGAAAGTGGACAAGACGGCAGCTAGTGTTGAAGACGGTGACATTTTGGTGGATGCAGAGGAGCTTGAGCGAGAGTTGAATTCTTCCAAACAGAGAATTCAAGTCTTGTATGAGCAGGTGGAGACTCTTGGAGCAAAGAATGGGATGTTGTTGGCAGGTTTGGAGAAGAGGGAATCAAAGTTGAAGAGTCTGGAATTGTCTTTGAAGGAATGCATTCAGGAAAAGAACAAGGTGATTTGTTTTTTTTTTCTCGTTCTTGTTTTTTACACGTGCTCATCCATCTTTACCTTTCAAAAAGTTAATCGAAAAGCAGACACGGGTTTGTATTCCAATTTTTCTGGCGTCTTAGTTTTTTCTGACGCTCCAATTTTTTTTATTGTATTTAAAGATCTCTGGACCCCAACAAGACTCGTTCTGCCAAACAGAGTTGACATGCCTCAGTCTTCAGCAAGCGCAGAACGCAATCGCGAACATGAAGCTTCTTAAGTTGGACAATGAAATTCTGAAGCGTGAGGTTGGGGATTTTTTTTTTTTTTTTTGTGTTAAAAAAAACTAAAATGCATAATAACCCCCCCTCTCATAAGATGCAAAAAGAAAAGGATGTGTATGTTAAACAAATTACGAAAATGACTCGCGATCTTGAAGAGACGGCTGGGTAAAAAAAAAAAATCCCAACTTCTTTTTTGGCGCGAAAATTTTGAAACCTTATTTTTTTTCATGTAGACTTAGGGAAGAACTCCAAGCCATGGAACAAAAAGCGTTTGGCGGTCTTCAAAAGTTGTTGGAAGTGAACAAAGCCAAAGACGCAGAGCTGCAGGTCTTGAAGGGGGAATTGCAGGATTTGAAGGAGAAGTTGGGCTAATCAGAATGATGTTTTTGAAGTCCACCAGCCTTTCATCATGCAATATCTCTGTCTCTTTGTGTGTATTAAAAATAAAAACGTAGCGAATATCTTTTTTTTTTTTCCCAACCCAACGTTTTATTTTCAAAATGACAACTTCATGGAGAAAAATTCTTTCTTAAAAAAAAAAAAAAAAAACTACAGTTATTCCTCCAACCGAATACTTCGCACGCTATTTGGAAACGCTTGTGAATCATCTTGGTTGAACGTGAATCCTTGAAAGTGATTTTGGATAAACGTGCTCAACGGCTGTGAATTGTTTGGCAGAGAGTCCGCAGGCATTTCAACCGTAAAGACAGGGTCAAAGTTTGTCACGTCTGTTTCGGATTCTACCAACGGTTTGAAGGGTGGCATGATTTGCTTTTTCTCGAGTCGCGACCAATCGACATTGCCGAAATATGGGTGTTGCTTGATCTCGAGGGCGTCTGTCGGTCCTGCACCAAGCCGGCTTTGTGGGTTGCGTTCAACAAGCTGGGATCGTGAGAAATAAATTAATTCAATAAATTAGAAAAAAAAAATGATTTGAACAAAAGTCCCTTTACCCCTCGAACAATTGACTCCGCTTCCCTGGAAAAACCAATCGGGAATAATAGTTGATTATGAAGAATCTTTCGGTACATGAGATTCACATTTTCACTGTAAAACGGTGGAAGCCCTGTAATCATCTCGTAAAACAGAATTCCTAGAGACCACCAGTCTACAGAATTTGTGTATCCTTCCCCAATCAAGATTTCAGGCGCTAGATAGGCTGCAGTTCCACAGAAGGTGTTTGTCTGTTGCCCATACCCCATATTTTCTTTACATAGTCCAAAATCGGCAAGCACAACGTGCCCATTGCTGTCCAACAGCACGTTCTAGTTTTATGGATGTTAAAAAAACCCGAAATTTTTCCAGACTTGCAAAAAATAAAGGAATATACTTCTGGTTTTAAGTCTCGGTACACGACCCCGTGTCCGTGAAGGTGTTCAATCCCACATATCAACTCTGCCACATAGAACTTTGCCCATTCCTCAGGAAATGTGCCAAACTTTTGTAAATGGTAAAACAGCTCGCCCCCATTTAGATAGTCTAGAACGAGATAGAGTTTTTCCGGTGTTTGAAAAGAAAACTTCAAACTCGCTAGGAAGGGCGATCGCGTTGCATGAATCAAGACACTCCGCTCCGCAAGCGTGTGGACAATTTCTTGGCGTTTTACGATATCTTTTTTGGGAAGCACTTTCATGGCGTATACTCGGCCTACAAGGGTTTCAAGTTGGGACGTTTTCCACACAAATAAAAATCCACGTTTTTACCTGTATCTTTCTTTTTGACCAACATGACTTTCCCAAAGCTGCCTCGACCAACGAGTTTTAGAATCGCAAAGTCATCTGCAACAAGCGCTTTTCGCTGAGGAGTTTTTTGGATTTTGTTTAAGAGAAAGATGGAAAAAAGGACACACACAAGAATCTCCCACCTCGACAGATTTATACATTAACTGAATTCGAATATCACCTCTAATCTTTTCGTTCCATTGACGGGGCATGAGCCTTGAAAGGAGTCAGTCAATTTGTGTGTTGAGGTGGCAAAAGGGTCAGGTTTTTACCGGAACCAGTGATCGTACACCTTCCCATTGATCATTGGAGTAACAATCTTGAGCATTCCCAAAAAGACTTCTCCGCTTCCGTCGCTTCGATCCCACACTGAAATTGTTACTTCCGAATCAGGCCGAGAAACATCACTTTGCAACAAAGCCACCGGCTGGAGTCAATCAAATGCCGAAATCCACAACGAAAAAAGGAAGCTTACAAAGACGCCTCGTGTCGCCAAACAGGAGATAGCCAGCATCCAGGATCATCGACGCCACCCGCCTGGATGTATTCAATACCTACGTGTGATATCACGTAAATAGAAATTTTAAGGCTACACTCGAAAGCCGAATATAAAAACAGCCTGCGTCTGGCGTACCGTAGCTTTGCAGGGCTTCTTCAGCCGCCCGCGCCGCGTCTTCGGGTCTGGCAGGGAGCGGAAGCAGCATGGAATGGCGAAAGAAAGAAGGGAAAGAAAGTCAGCCAACACCCGCACCCGCACCCGCACAGCGCACGCACCCGAGCACGTTCGTCTGCAGCGCCTCGCGCGTCACAAATTCGTTCTTCTCAAAGTCCACCACGCAGTACGGCTTCTTCGCCCGCAGCCCCGCGCCTGCCGTGCCCGTGGGCGCCCACAGGTTGCGCGCCTCGATCACTTTGATGTACAGCCGCCCGCGGTGCGGCACAGAGTCCCAGTTGCTGGTCTGCGGCGCCGTCAGCGTGTGGTCGACGTCCATCGCCTCCATTTTGTTCTTTATTATTTATTTCGGTTTATTCAATTAAAACAAAAATTCCACTGTCTCCCCTCCCCAACCTCAGCCGGATGGCCATCGAAGACGAGAACATCGAGGCGCTCACCGCCGCTCAGACTCCAAACTGGGACATTCTTCCGGCGAAAGGCCGCCTCTACATCAAGGTCATCGAGGCCAGAAACCTGTGGACGCCAAATGCCCAGAAGGACGGCTTTTCGGCGGGCGCTGCCAGAGCCAAGAAGCCATACTGCGTCGTTGAATTCGACAAGAACGAATTTGTGACCAGGGAGGCGCTGCAGACAAATGTCCTCAGGTACCTCAAACTGTCCCTTGAGTTTCATGTGTGATCAGTTCAAAAAGTGGCCGATTTTGGCGGGCAAGGATGGATGGACAAGGGAGAATGCTTCCTCTTGTTTATTCTATTACAGAAGTTGCAAAGTGTTGGGCAGGCTGCGTCTATTCGGTTGATGCTGTGGTCATCACTACTTGCTATCTATTTTTGACCCCTTATGTTGGGACTCATTTCTCATTCCCGCCACTACCGCACATCTTCTCTTCAACAATCCTCTTCATGTTGCTGCTTTTTTGGTTTCATAATTTGTGACCATTCGCTGGGGTGGTGCAAGGGTTTGGTTCTAACTAATGTCATTTGGATAGCCCGGAAGCCGCAGCTCTTGCCATGAAAGAAGAGAGTCAGTATAGAAATATTGGTTCGTTTTTCTCCTTCAAGTGTTCATGGGTTGCGTTGATATTGACAAACTTGATCACATATCACTTTTTCCAAAATAGCTGACGATATTCATGAGACGCAAGGTTCCTGGATGTCTCCAGTTTGGAAGCACGAAGCTTCATTGTATGGTCTCATTGCTCAAGTCTTGCACCCTCTAAACCCTATTTTTTTTGTCCGTTCTTTAGTGACGTTTCCCAAGCCGATTCCGAAGTCACGATTTCAATTTGGGACCGGAGTGATGGAACCGAAGAAATCTTTCTTGGTATGCTAAAAATTAAGCCACCTATGGTAAACAACGGGAAGGTCTACGATCATTGGTTCAAGTGGGTATCTTGTCCCAGAATCTTGGCTTTTTGATTGACGGCTCTTTTTTTTTTTTTTTTTTTTCTTGGTGAACAGACTCATGCCCCGTCAATGGAAGGAGAAAGTATTCGGAGATGTCCGTATTCAGCTCATGTACAAATCTGTAGAGACAAATTCATTGTGCGCGGATGATTTCACCACTGTTAAAGTGGTGGGTAAAGGAAGTTTCGGAAAGGTCGTCTTGGTCAAGAAGAATAACACTGGTAACATTTCTTGTCGCCTGGTTCAGCATGCAATTGATTAACACATTATCGTTTTGTAGGTCGAGTTTATGCCATGAAAATTCTCTCCAAGAAGCACATTGTGCAGCGTCAAGAAGTCGTTCATACGCTCAGCGAGCGAAACGTTTTGATTCGAACAACTGCCAGTCCATTCCTGGTTGGCATGAAATTCTCGTTCCAAACTCCGGAAAAATTATACCTTGTCTTGGACTACATGAATGGTGGAGAATTATTTTACCACCTGCAAAGAGATACAGTCTTCACTGAAGAACAGTCCAAATTTTACACTTGTGAGCTCATTTGCGGACTGGAATTCTTGCATAAACACAAAATTGTGTACCGAGACCTGAAACCCGAGGTTTGCCATGGCTCTTTCTTGGGCCAAAAAAAATGTTGAATTTAATTTCTGGTCATTAGAATGTTCTTTTGGACTCCAACGGTCACGTTGCACTCACTGACTTTGGTTTATGTAAGGAAAACATGGGGCCAAACGACGTTACCACTACATTCTGTGGGACTGCTGCGTACCTTGCCCCAGAAGTGCTGAAAGGAGAAGGATATGGCATGAGCGTCGATTGGTGGAGCTTGGGAATTCTATTCTATGAAATGGCAACTGGTTTGCCACCATTCTACAGCGAAAACATCAACTTGATGTACAAAAAGATTCTTCACAACCAACTCTTGTTCCCAATTGGATTCTCCAAAGACGCAGAGGCTCTTGTTCGAGCAGTAAGTTTGCGAATTGTCCGAAAAAAAAACCCCCCGTTTGGACCCCTAAAAAAAAATTTTTTTTTCATCTTTTATCAGCTTCTCGACCGCAACCCAGCAACTCGTCTGGGTTCCGGACCAAACGACGCATCTGATATCAAGAAGCACCCATACTTTGCCAACGTGGATTGGATCTGTCTTGAAAAGAAGCAGCTCATGCCTCCCTTCAAACCTCAAGTAGACAGTGAAACCGATACAACCAACTTTGACCCAATGTTCACGGATTTGCCGCCCGACAGTTTACCAAACAATAGCATGCCGCTAAGTGCCACCTTCCAGGAAAAGTTTGAAGGCTTCTCATTCCAGGCGAGTGTCCAAAGTATCAGACTTGAGTGATAAGGTCCCTCTCCTGTTTTGTTTTTTTTTTTTGCCCATACATTTTTTTGTCGTTTATGTTTTGTGTGTTGAATTTTTTTTTTTTTTTTGTTTCCCTCCCTCCTTTACTTCATTTTTTGATGTTTTTGATCGTTTTGTTGAATAAAGTTGTTCAGTGTTATCAAAAGTACAAAAACATTTCACAAATAACTGATTAAACGTGGAACTTGGCTTGCGCGTCCAAAAAAAAACAATTGTTTTCTGATTTCAAACCATTTGAAATGGCTGGGCCCACGTCACGCTGCAACAGAACATTCTGGCAATGGTTCTGAAAAACCTATATAAGCCGCTTCAATTATCCCCCTACTGAATAATAAAAAACAGCAGCAACTCATACAAACAACTACAACAAAAATGCTCTCCCTTGCAATCCTGGATCTCATTGTAACCGCCTTTCTCATCAAGTTTATCGCCGGCTTCATCTTTGCCAGAGTTCATGCACACCATCAATCTAAAGGCAGCCACTGCGCTGCTGCTGCCGGTTCCAGCTGCGCCCAAGAATCCACCCCTACTTGCCCAAGAACCCAAGGACGATGCGGCAGATTTTCACCCCCACAACAATCGCAACAGCAACATCCCTTCCACCACTTGCGCCAACACCCCCTCTTTTCACACCCGTTCCTTCAAGTAATTGAGGTGGAAACTTCTGCCTCCCCAAGAACAACTTCTCCCCCTCCGTCCGCCACTAGTAGCAGCAGCTGCAACAACACTGCATCTCCACACCATCGAAACCATCCACAACACCATCACAACCCCCAGCCAACAACCCCAGTCCACACATTCACCACAGAACCAACCAAATTCACTCTCACAGTCGAAGTCCCCGGATTCTCTCGCGACCAATTAACAACCACAGTCACCGACGACACCAGACAAATCACCGTGGAAGGCAAGCAGCCCAACAATGCAGCAGCAGCAGCAACAACACGCAAACCAATTGCATTGACGGTCACGGTGCCCAGACTCGGAGACTTGGGGAAGTTGAATGCGGTGCTTCAAGACGGGATTTTGACGATTGAGATTCCCAAGTTGGAACGCGATGGTCGTGTGGTGGAAGTTCATCAGGGGCTTAACCGCAATGTTGGTGCTTCTGCAACGGCTGCTACTGGTGCTGCTAGTACTACTGGAACTGCCGCTGCCACTTCTCCTATTCCACAAAACGACAAAGCTGAATTTGTTGATGGATAGTCGTGGCTTAAAAAACGGTGTTTAGGATTTTGTATTCTTTTCGTCTTTCAACAACAGTTTTTAGGTTTTTTTAGTCATCTCCAAAAAAAAGAATTAAATAAAAAAAATCTTTATTTCCATATACACCCCTCCCTTTTTTTGGTTCAAGAGTATGCTCTATATCGAACGGCCACTATAACCCAACAAGCAACACATTTCTCCGCATACCCTACAACTTTCACACGAACTCCAAACCGCACTTTATCTCCTCGTGTAAGCATCAGGTTCTGACAAGCTTTCGCTTGACTAAATGTCCCGAATATCTTTTGCGGATTCAGAGTATTGAAATGAATGGGGAAGCCCTGGAATGTTTTAGTGAGCTTTCACAAGGAAATCCTTATATACACACACACACACACACACACACACACACACACACACACACACACACACACACACACACACACACAACCCAACACAACACACATACACACACACACACACACACACACACACACACACACACACACACACACACACACACACACACACACAACCCAACCCAACACAACACAACACAACACAAACCTTGAATGTATGACCTTCTGGTATCCCTCGTTTAACTCCTTCCTGAAACTCAACATTTGAAACACCTTCCGCATTGACTCCACCACCCGCCGTCGTCACACTATTACTTCGCTTCGCATATAGTTTGCCATACTCACAACCACATAGACATTGCGTCAACAAATGCGCCAACTCTTCGTCCCAGACAGTCAGGAGATCATGATCGTCTCTGTACATTGCAATACGGCTCTTTAAAACAAGTTCCAACTCTGTTTCAAGGGTTGTCAATGGCGGTTGCGGACTGGCGGTAAGGTCTGTGGAGTCATTCCGTCGGTGGGGTTGCAAATGGTGCTGGTTCTCAGGGTATGGGTTGTATGGAAGAATGGGGAAGTTTGTTTGTGACCTGTTTTTTTTTTTTTTTTTTTTTTTATGGTGTGTTCAGAAAGAAAAAAATAAAGAGAGATGAAACGCCCTTATACGCACCTTTTCATGGAAAGCGCAGCATCCCTCCCCAACGATTTCCAAAACTTGCTATTCCCCAAATCAAAAACACACCCACTCACTGAATCGCTCACCCCAACATTCGCCCAAAACCCTTCATCATTAAACAAACAACCAACAGTACGCCACGGTGTTTCATCGCAAGAGAGGAACCGTTTGCCTGTGGGCGGGTCCAAGAATTCAACAACGCCAGACGTCGATATTGTAATCACCCATGCCGAAACTTCGGAATTGTGTGTTGTTCCAAGCGCTACATATGCGTTGATGTTGAACCCAATGAGAAAAGATGCGAGGAGGAGAGCGAGAGATGGGAGGTTTCCTTTGGAGAGTGTTACGATTGTGTGTGGGTGTGACCAAACATCCGTTCTACAAAAAGTTTTGGGTCGTTAAAAAAAAAACATATGCTCCAAGTTTGTTAAAACGAAACTCATGAGAACATACTTTGTGCTCCCAACGCCTTGCTGTTTTTCCAATCCCAATAATGATACAAAACGGGCAGCATGTCGAGGACTTTCGAGGTAGCGGCTTCGAATCGGGGAAATGAAGTTGGTTACAGGTAGTTTTATGCCTTTTTCATCATGTGCAAAGATTTTGACGAGCCTCTATTATTATATATTTGTCGTTTGTCTTTGGGGGTTAGGATGCTGAAATGAACAAAAAATGGAGTTATTACCTGGGCATGACAATTCCTTATTTGGAGATAATCATTCCACCATTGCTTTGCATGAATATAAAATAATCGATTGATTTCATCAAACTGTCGGGACTCTCGTTTCAACTGTGAAATGGAAATAATAAAATAAGAACGACCACGCAAAATTAGATACATCTCTTTTTTTTTTTTTTTAAATACATAAATACCTGAAATGAAACTTCTTCTGATGAAACACTGAATGCTCCAGTTGAATCTCGTGGAACAGACTCAGTCATTACTTCAAGGATTCCGCAAGTAACATCTTCTCCGCTTTCTTTTATTTCAACGAGCTTTTTTACAGGGCGTCCGCAAAACGATTCGCGAATGTCTAGCTCGGTTGTTCCTTGTGTATTTTTTTTGATGGGGATTTAGGAAATGATGACCCAAGGTCTTTCTTTTACCAATGAGTGACACTGAGCCTGATGGATGATGAACTCGAGTAACAACTACATGCATTTTATCGTCTGATTGGATCACTACTTGAATGTCTGTCGACTAAACAAGTGGAGAGGGTTAATGAAACAGGGCCACCATCCCCTTCAGTTTGAAGCCATACATGCAATTCAATGATTCTTTGAAAATCAAAAGTCGGTTCCATTGAACTCATGATTTGAGGCGAGGAAAAACGCTTGTCTCTGTATTGCAAGTGAATCTGAAGGGAAGTGGTCGCGTCCTTGTCGGTTCCAATCATGGATGTGAATATTGGGCAGCCATGCATCAATGAAGAAGCAAAAAAAAAAATCACTTTCTCACCTCTGATACGTCCGACAGTCCGAGAAACGCCAATCCCTTGAGAATAGATACCATCAAGTACCGCTTGTCCTTTTGCAGAATAGTTCTGCTGCCAATCAAATTCACCGAGTCACTAGATTCCTTGGTTGGATTGGCAGTATGAGGATTTGTATTAACAGCATCCAGGGAGTGAGCAATTCTTGAGCTGAGACTGTCAATGAGGCCAGACTCTGCAAGCCGTCGCTGGGCCGCCGCAGCATCGCCGTTCTCTGCACGCACTACGGCTCTGATTGTTTCGCCGTCTTTAGCAAGCGCGTCTCTGATTAGAGAATCGATGGATTCAATGTTGGCGTTGGTGGCAGTTTCCATTCGACAGAATATTGATTTTTTTGATTCAGCAACAGAAAGAGACCAAAAAGTCAAAGCAAATGCTTGCCAACACCGACACCCAACCGACAGCAACCCCTGGCGGCTGCACTGTCTGTGGCAGCCGCATGGCAGACTCTGAATCTGATGCGGAGCTGGCGGTAAGCGGGAGTTTAATCTGCGCAACAGCAACAACAAACACTCAAAACAAACACAAAACACAAAACACAAAACTCAAAACACAAAACTCGCAGACGCTTCTGCGCGCGCCGCCGCCCGCAAACGCCGCGGCGGCCGCCGCGCAGCTCGCGCGGCTCAAGGCGCTGGCAGGCGCCGCGCACGCGCAGCACCGCGCAGACCGCGCGCGCATGGCGGCGATGGGCGCGCTGCTCGACGCGATCGAAGACGCGGTGCCGTGTTTCTTTTTTTTCTTTTTTTTTCTTTTTTTTTTTCTTGTTTCTTTCTTTGCTGACGGCGTCGCAGGCGCGCCGCAAGAAGGAAAACAAGCGCAAACGCACCCACAGCCACAGCCACAAGCAGCAACACGCCAAACTCAGGCGCACCTCGACTGCAACTTCGGACTCAACCATGCGCAGCGCGTCGCCAAAGTGTCAGACGGCGACGGGAAAGAATCCCAGTCCGAGTCCCGTCGAAGACGACGAGATTATCGAACTGAACAAAACAACCGAAATTAAGCTGGACGAGCCGTCTGCGGTGCCTGCACATTCGACCAACATGCCATCGTGTCCGCCGGAGATTCCTGTCTTGATAAACAATTTTGCATTTCCAGGCAAACCGCAGGAATCTATGCCCACCTCCAACCCAACTCTGCATGTGCCCCAATATCAGCATACTTCGTCCATTCCCTTATTTAATGCTTGGAACCATTCGATTTTTCCGCCGCCATTACAGTTTGGTCCGCAAACAATTCACCATGGCATTCACAAAAGCGAACCATCAATGCCATCCACGTCCATGCAAGAACAAATGCGCATTTCTCAGGTCCAGCAACAACCCGCTTTTCAGCATCAAATGGCATCTTCTGCTCGTCCGCATACAATGCCAAATTCGCAACATTTGGAAACGCACCCACGACCTCCTCAGAATGAGAGGATTCAGCCTATCTCACAGCCAATACAAAGAACGCTTGAATCTGATGCCACAGTATCGAAAGAGTCCCCGCAACCAAATAATCAAGTTTTTGGTTCACGGATACTACCCGTCGATACACCACAAAAAGAGTCCACCATGCTCAAGGTTTGATTGATGCACCCTGATTTTAATTAGTCAACTCGCACATTAAATGCGACGCGATAGACAACGGCCTCACTATTTTCGATTGATGCCCAACATCCAGATGGGAAACTTGAGTGTGCAATTGGAACAATAGCCCTGAAATCTGTCGGAAATCGGCCTGGAACAGGTCGAATCGGTAAGATAACCCCCTCCTTTTTTTTCTATTCAAAAGGTTTGTTTACCCCGAAAGCAGTCATGTACGACGATGAATCAGATGAAAAGGTCTTGAATATCTTTTTGAAGACTGGTTTGAAAATTATCACTTGCGATGAAAGCACCATTCGCCTGTGCGTTTCACATCATGATATTGATGATGACGAAGATAAAGTACCCAAAGAGACAAGGAAAGAAGCCACTGTTACTGTTTACATTATTCGGGTACCATTCAAACTTCTTGCAAGAACTTTTTTACCTTTTTTCCCTAAAAAAAAAAACGAAAAATTTTCTTTCATAGGCAAAATCCCACGCCATTGCTCATGACTTTGTTTCAAAAGTCCGGCTGGTTATTTAAGTGATCAACAACTCACCACCCCCTTAGAGCGGTTTCGTTATTTTTTTTTTTTTTTTTTTTTACAGTATTCCGTATCATTATTGCGATTTTTTATTGTTCGAATGAAGGATACCAAATATTTAACTTTGATGAATGGATTCTTTTGGAAAGGAAAAGAAATAGCAAAACCGCCAATTGCCATCTTCCAGGAAAAGTTTGAAGGCTTCTCATTCCAGGCGAGTGTCCATAGTATCAGACTTGAGTGATGAGGTGCCCTCTTTTTTGCCCATACATTTTGTGTTTGTTTGACGCTACGTGTCTTTTATTCTCTCCTTCACAAAATTTAATGATGTTTTGATCGTTTTGTTGAATAAAGTTATTCGTTACAAGAGCTTTCTCGAATTGATTAAACGTGGAACTTGATGTGCGCGTCCTAAAAAATAATTGGTTTTTCTGATTTCAAAACATTTGAAATGGCTGGGCCCACGTCACGCTGCAACAGAACATTCTGGCAACGGTTCTGAAAAACCTATATAAGCCGCTTCAATTATCCCCCGACTAAAGAATAAGAAACAACAGAAACTCATACAAACAACAACAACAACAAAAATGCTCTCCCTTGCAATCCTGGATCTCATTGTAACCGCCTTTCTCATCAAGTTTATCGCCGGCTTCATCTTTGCCAGGGTTCATGCACACCATCAATCTAAAGGCAGCCATTGCGCTGCTGCTGCTGGCTCCAGCTGCGCCCAAGAATCCACCCCCACATGTCCAAGAACCCAAGGAAGATGCGGCAGATTTTCACCCCCACAACAATCGCAACAGCAACATCCCTTCCACCACTTGCGCCAACACCCCCTCTTTTCACACCCGTTCCTTCAAGTAATTGAGGTGGAAACTTCTGCCTCCCCAAGAACAACTTCTCCCCCTCCTTCCGCCACTAGTAGCAGCAACTGCAACAACACCGCAGCTCCACACCATCGAAACCATCCACAACACCATCACAACCCCCACCCAGCAACAACTCCAATCCACACATTCACTGCAGAACCAACCAAATTCACTCTCACAGTCGAAGTCCCCGGATTCTCTCGCGACCAATTGACAACCACAGTCACAGACGATACCAGACAAATCACCGTGGAAGGCAAGCAGCCCAACAATGCAGCAGCAGCAGCAACAACACGCAAACCAATTGCATTGACGGTCACGGTGCCCAGACTCGGAGACTTGGGGAAGTTGAATGCGGTGCTGCAAGATGGGGTTTTGACTATTGAGATTCCCAAGCTGGAACGCGATGGTCGTGTGGTGGAGGTTCATCAGGGCTCTCATGTCAATGTTGGTGCTTCTGCTACGGCTGCTACTGGTGCTGCTAGTACTACTGGAACTGCCGCTGTTGCTGCCGCTGCCACTTCTCCAAGTCCACAAAATGACAAATCTGAATTTGTTGATGGATACGTCGTGGCTTAAAATCCTGATTTTGCTCTCTTTTATCATTTTTTAACTCCAAGGAAAAATTTAAAATAAAAAAACATCTTTATTTTCATCTACAACCTCCTTTTGTTAAACACTCTCCCTCATTGTGAAGTATTATTTTCTCTTATGCGTGATTAAATAAATAGAGTTAGATCGGTAATATAGTCTACGTGACGGCTTAGGTGACTTAGTGGGAACGTGGAAGTTGAGTTCTATCAGAACCCGTGATTTCTTCAAAGAATGTCTCATTTAACGTAATTAACATGATAAGTTGATGCATATGGCTGGAGTTTGATTGAACCACGTTCTTTTTTTTGTGTTCCCGGAATCCTTATTCAAAGTTACAACCAAGATTTTTGTTGTCCAGACACCAACAAACAAAAAAACACGTCTCCACCAACAAACACACACCCCTTCCCCCCCGGCCAACAATGTCAGCCAACAAGAAAAACGGCGGTATCCAGATCAACGACAAGATCGAATCAGGCGCTCAAACGATCGCCATGAAAATGTGCGACTTTCAAGAAGCCTGGCAATACGGCGACACATCCATGAACAACGAGCTCTGGTTCAAGTTCCTCCTCCCGCTCTCATCCAAAGCCCTCCGCAGCGCCAAGAGCAAAAAGTTCCACGACGCGTTCAAGACTTTGTTGGGCCTTCTCTTGTTCATGAACCAAGACAATGAATGCTGGCTGCGCGATCAAGAGGTATACTCGGAACCCAAGCGTTTCTGTAAGTTCTTTGAGGACTTTCAAAGCGGGTGGGTGCTTGTTTGGGGGCAGCCGGATGTGGCGTTGGGTATTAATGGGAAGGCGAGACAGCTGTTGAAGGTCCAGTTGCAGCATTTGCAGCATTATGTGAATATTGAGTTGAAGGTATTCCGTGACTTTGATATTGATGTTGAGCTCAAGATTGTTGGAATGGAGGATTTCAAGTTGCGTACAGGTGATGACGATGATGATGATGAGGAGGATGAAGACGACGACGACGACGAAGAGGGAGGCGAGAAGGACGAGGAAGATGAATGGGAGGATATTGAAGAGTAGAGAGCTTGAATAAATATACGTGCTCTAGAAATTATGTCCAAATTTGAAGTCACGGCTCAAAACAGCTCAGGCGTGGACACATCCGGGCCTGGATTCGGGTTAGACGGACACAAACAACATGTGCTGGTGGATGTGGACGGATCTGGGTTTCTCGTCTTTGAAGTATGATTGAACCTTTGAAGTGGCCCATCACCGCCTGCTCACAGCTTCGCACCTTGCAGATTTTGAATCTGATTCTATTTGTAGCTTCTGCCTCTCTTTTGGCGTGGCGGAGGAAGGTTCTGTCCCAGAACGGAGGTGGGGCTGTGTAACAACACATCACCAAAAACCAAGAGGACCTCGTTCGAAGTTTCAAACTGTGTAGATATGATCAATATATTAATACGTACTTCTCGCTGTATGCTATTTTGATATCTCTCCTCTTCTGTTTTATTATTCTTTTGAAAATCTCCTTCATCAAAGTAAAAAGACCGTGATGAAAACTTCAAAAAAGACGGCACCACCAAACAACCTCCATCGCGTCCTGTCCGTCGCTCCCAGCAATCGCGGTGGAAGTAATGCTAATCTAACATCGGCTGCCTCCAACAACGGGTTAGCCGATCCCGGTATCTTGCCACCACCAACAGTTACAGTAAACACGAAAGCCATCAATGAATCAAAGGCTACGATTCAGGTAGGTGTTTTTTTTTTGAGGGTGTTGACTTGACTGTTTTTCGTCTGCTGCCCTTGTTGATATTTTTTTTTAGGCACTGGAAAAGGCTTATCGCGAATCGCAACAGATTCGGCGACTACAAAACAACCCAATAACAGTATTCAATGAGTACGGAATCGATAATCTTAACTCCACGGGAAATCCCACGAGTATTGGTGGTCATGGTCGTCCGTCAATGTCAGGTCCAGGGGGTGGTGGAATAATGATTAATATTTCAGATATGTTGGGGTTTAGTGGATCAGGAGATGAGCTGTTGACAAAGGTTGGCAATTTTTCGTGGTTGGGGAGGGGTATGGTGTGGGAAGCTGAAGAATGCTTGTTTTGTGTTAGGTCACCAAGGAACTGGCTGGTGTCCGCGCCTTGAAGGAAAGAAATGAGCAAGAAAAGGTGGAACTTTCATTTTGTTATTTGCAAGGCAGTAATTTTTTTTGGTGGGTTTGCAGGCACGAGAGAAAATCGAACGTGAAGAAGTTTTGAGGGATGCAGTGAAAAACACGCGCGAATTTTACAAAGCAAAACAAGAGTGCATGCAAGGTATTTAACCATAAATAGGTGGTACTCTGTTTGTTTTCTTATGGCCTTTTACTTTGTTTAGCTGGTCCAAAGTTCCTGTATAACTTCTTCAGCACACATGGAAATATTCAATCAATCGAGCCGCTGGACAAAGAAGGAACAATTTTTGCAGTTTTTACGGAAACTGGCGCCATTGGTACTTTTGAAGTGTGAACAACTTTTAGAATTTGCTGATTTGGTGGTATCTTCCAGAAATAATTGAGTACAAACCGCCTGAACTTGCAGAGACATCCAAAAAACAAGCCACGGAAGAATTTGATATTCCTGATGTGAAAGATGTGAAAGCGGAAACTCCACCGGGACTTGGACCCCTTCCCACAGACACAGCGAATAAGCTCCCACTCCTTCCTGAAAGTCGTCCAGAATCACGGGAAACGGAACCAAAACCAGTTTCTTCTGAGCCGACAGTGATCGAAGGATCACCTATTCAAACTCCAAAACCCACATCACCTCCAGAGTCTCCAGAAAAGCCCACCCCAATCAAAGCAAACGTCCGAGAACCCCAAAAAACGCGCCCATCGTATCAAAACGGGACAATCAAGCTACTTGACATAATCCACTTGGACCTTATCCCCCCATCAAAGGATGCTTCCCGAAAATCTACAGTTTTAGTCCCCAATAGTTCTGCTGCTCATAAAGCTGTAGCAATGGCGAGCTTAAAAAATTCAGTCATGAAGAGAAACTCAATCAATGGAACGCTACATGGAGCAAATGGCCTGATTACAGGGGTTGTGAAAGTTTTCGAGGCACTGAAAAAAGTGATTCCGCAACCTGCAACACCATCTCCGGCACAATCTCTTGAATCTGATCATTCTCATTTGCTGAAAAGTTCGGTAGCTCATGGATCCAGGATGGGTATCTCAGGCGATGGAATAGCCCCAGGTCCGCCACATGATTTTGGGCGAACAAAGTCAACAAATGGCTCGATAGCAAATGTGAAAGGATCAACAACAAGGTTACGTGAATCAAGTGCAAAGTTCCGAGGATCTGCTACTAAATTGCGTGGATCCGCTTCCAAACTGCATAAATCTGATTCAATAAAAGGATTGAACATGCCGCCAGTACCACCTGCAAGGCCTCGCTCAGGAAAGGCTAATCATGGTATAGAAGATGGTTTATAAATTATATGTATGTATAAAGGAATTAATATAATCTCTTCCATTTCGTTAGTAAGGACGCAGTCTGTTTTGCGTGTTCCGCCACAGGCTCCGTCATCCTTTACGACCCATGGTTTTTATGTTGGAACGAGTTTTGGTGAAGCAATTGTATTAGAAATTGAAGTGTCTGACTTGAAAACGGTAAAAATTATTATAATCGTTCAACAGAACTTATTTATTTTTTCTCCATAACTCAGGTTACGCATACGATTACAAAACGCAAACGAACTTCAATTCAGCCATTAAAAACAATGTGTGTGGCAGAGTTCCACGAGGCAGTGGTGTCTGTTGTCTCACACACCGCAACGGATCGTTTGATTATTGCCCATACACTGGACTTGATTCCTATTTGGGAGTGTAAACTTGAGTTTTGCATTGGAGCGGCACGAGATCATACTACAAGAAAAATACAGCAGGGCGAGTTCTCCGTGTTTACATTAAGTGGCACAGAGGGCGTGACTGGTGCAGAAATCTACTTTGACAAGACCGGAAAGGGGATAGTACCAAACTCAACCACCTCCACAGCACATTCTATTATCGAATCGACTCATCACTCTTCAGATCTCGCAATGCAACTTGGTTAGTGTAAATAGGCCTAATCCAAGTTTCCTCATGATTTATTTTTTTCAAACAGATGAAACCGTGGTCAGCCACCTTTGCCCTGATAAAATCAACAAGAGAATATTAGTATCGCTCAAATCGGGAACTGTTGTTTCCATATCAGCTCCATTTGCTGTCAATGACGTCACCAATCGTAAAGCTGGCCCGCCTACCCAGCCAACACCTCCTCAAACTGGACGAAAACCTTCTCATGTACCAATAAGTCAACAGCAGCAATCAGGGAGCTCTTCCTTATCACAAACTCCATCTTCTCCTGGAAATGACATTGTTGTCGGAATTCACCCAGCGACCCCGTTTATAACACCACCTCAAACAGCACCTGGCCCAAATGTGGAGATAATTAAAGCCCCCAGTATTAGCGACTTTACTCGGACGGGATCTTCCACACAATTAGCATCTGCGGGTACTCTCGGGAATCCCATGGCAAACGCAGGAAAGAAATCAAGAGCATCCAGCACAATAGGATCAGGAGGAGACTTATCAAAGCTTGGAATCGGAAAAAAGTCAAGCCTTCAGTTGGGTGGTGGCGGAAAACTGTCTGTGAAAAGAGCACCGTCACCATTATCGAGATCCTCCTCCAATGCTCAAGTAATGGGAGAAGGAGATTTGTTAATGGATTCAAACATAAGTTTGATGTCATCAAGGGATGATAGTGTTATGATCCCAGACATACTCGTTGCCTCCAAGGAGTTGTTTGTGTCATGGCTAGTAGATGTGGGTTTATTTATTTTAACTAGAAACGCTGCCTTTGATGTTCTTTTTTTTACAGACATATAGCATTGAGACCCTTTTGAAACTCTCCATTGAAGCTGAACAGGGTCCTCCAACAGACTCGAACAAAATAGAGCTTGATAGTTCGCAAGCAGCACTATTCCAAATTACGCGAACAAATTCCGAGCATCACGGAGTGACATTTGTTCCTGTTGAGTTAAAGCGTTTTACTGAAAAACATCATATTAAAATTGCGCATTCTTGGGTAGATTTCGACGATTTCTCTCTTTTTCAATGATAATCTGGGAAAGGATCAGCTGCTGGTGACTTGTCCTGATGGAAGTATCAGAATCCATAACCTTACTGAAGGGGGCACAATTCCTTCAATGTTACCAAACTTCGTTCAAGTTTCCGATCCTGAGTCACGAACCCAATTGTCTACAGTCACACCGTCGCGCACCCATAACTTCGAAATAACGGGCGCATTTTGCAAACATCGGCCGGAAGTGCAATTGATTTTGGCATTTTCTTCAGAAGGTACAACACAGAATGTTTTCTCTGAATTCTAGATTTCTGAAACTAAAATCTATCAGGAAACCTTTCTGTGTTCGATATTGACGATAATACTGTACTGCTGGATATGCTCGTGCTGACAAACAGGCGAATTGAAAAGCCAAACGTGGCTGCCTCACATCCTATAAATATTGCAGCCGTTGCTATGGCTGCCCGGGCACGGGCCGCAAGCGTAATGCCAGGAACCTCAGCTACTGCTGCTGCGGCTGCCATTGCAAATGGGATGCCCCTTGATAAACGCGCTCAAGAAAAGAAGACGGAAACACGAAATGTTAAAGTTGTGAATCCGGAAAATGGAAGGTTCTTGGTGTGGGCAGGACGAGAATGGAGTCTGATGACAAATGCATCATTAATTCGATGGAAGTTGAAAAACATAACCGGTGCTCAATTTTACGTGTAGAATAAATTCACAAAAATTCTAGAAGGTTATTCATCCTGCAACAACGACCATGAGCGGCGTAGATGAGAGTGAATATAGCCAATATGGGATCAATGTGGACAATTACTCTACTGATCAAGCAAACAATGGTGCTGGAACAGTTGAGATTCCACAATCATCTCAAAAAGCAAGTTCCGACTCGATTAATACCAGTCCAAACTTGCAGAAAGGCGAAGGTAAAGCAGAATATCCTGATGATCTAGGTACTCAGTAACGCGGAACAGATGTTGAGGAGCTTGATATTGACTGGGAAACGGGCCAACCACTTCCTCGCAAGCCTGCAGCCACCGATGAGCGGCTTCTGACTCCATTTGAATTTCCTGAGGGTGCGGGGGAGTTTGATGTTAACGCAGAGTCTGGCCAACCTGAGCCAGTATCGACTCAACACGAGCGTATCAATCCCTCACCGCCACCAATCAGTAGAAATTCCAGCAAAATGTCACCGAGGCGGCAAAGTTTGGCTTCTTTATCGCGTATTCCAATGACCGACGCGATTGAGGACATTGTTTCGCCCTGTTCTACCTCAGACACCCGACAGAACCAACCAGAATCCTCGGAAATCGTAGAGAGTATCATTACTGCAAGTTTACCACAGCAACACGAGTCTCAGTCAAGACTTTCGAGAAAAAACACCGCCAGCCGAATACCTCGGCCAATTTCAAGAACAACCTCTATCAGGCAATTAGAACCTCAACATCATGAAGTCAACGATCATTCCACCAGTAATTCAAATATCCACGACCAACCTGTCCTGCAGAAAAATAGCGATTTTGTCAAACAATCCATTAGTTGTCACTCACTGTCTCGAGTGGATAGCGTTAGCTGCGTTACGCCAAGTCGGCCAGCTCTTAACGAATCGAAAAAAAGCATGACTTCAGGATCCAATAAGGTCTTACAGCGTTCAGATTCTAGAACCAGTTGCAAAACTAGCTCTTATGGCAGACTGAATAACCAAAGCGATGGTATCCAAACGAACGCCCATACAGTACTAGCTACAATTTCTTCTACAGGGGGGGAGAACTCTGGCGTTTTGGGATCATTTAAGACCCTTTCCCACCGTTCCAGCATGTCACTTTCGAAAACCAAATCACCAGAAAATCGTGTCCTTGATGATGGCTCGATTAACAGGAGTTTATTTGAAGCTAATCACGAAACTGAAGCTCCTTTCGAGAAGGTTGTCGAAACCGTTGATTCAGAACCAGTCAAACTCCAAGAGGCTGATCGAATAGAAAACAATTCGTCACCACAGATTGATAACAGAAGTCCACAAGTGGAGTCCGAAGACCCAACGCATCACAAATGCGAGTCTATTCAGCTGCTTTGTCATCAACCAAATCCAGACTCAGTCCATATTGGCAAAAAAGAAGAGCTACATTTGGAGCCCCAAGTAACAGAACTGAATGAATGCGAGCCAACTGCTATTTTTCCAAGCGAGATCGATACGTGCTCAGAAATATCCATTGTGACACAGCAACTTCAGCAGGCTTCTGATCTATTCGAAGCAACCAGGGAAGAGAATGTTTCAGGTATTCCGAGTGCTGATTGTAATTGCTTTCTAATTTCGCCACAGCTTTGAGAAAATCACCTCCTCTCACAAGACTCCCAATTGCAATACGTTGCACAATGAGCCATAAACCCAGCTTGATTCAAAATATCAACCTTGAAAACTTGGATTTAGAAAACAATCCTAAATGCGCAAATGATAGTCCAAGCCACACGGTTGCCTCAGAATATGACATATCGCGGTATGCACTATTGAAGCACTCTGGAAATAGCATGGGAGGCGACGAACAGTTTGAATCATGCTCTTCTCAAATTGGAAAATTTGATGGGGATGAAAGATGCTCAAAAACTGAACCACAAGCTACCAAGGCATGGGATCTACCTCTGCTACCCTCTAAAGTAAAAGCGGAGGCTCCATTTGAATATTTTTACAGTCAAAAAGCTTCTCAAATCGCCGATGATATGTATTCAGCAGAGGCGCTTTCACAGGAATTCTCCAAGTCAGTTTCTGATGGTGGAACTGGCCGTACAATGAGCTATACTGCAATTTATGATCACGGTGCATTAAGGTCGATTGCGAATATAGTTGCGGCGCGTTCCATTTCTCAGTTGGAGCCTCGGGACATCGTTGAAGTTATCACCACTAGCCTGATGTCAGATATACAGCAGTTCCTCAAAGATGGTGATACCGTCAGACAATCAGTCTCTGAGACCATTGCAAAACGACTTAGCAAGGAGCTTTCGTTTCTTTTAGAAGTCCAAGGAACATCGAGCAGTACAGAAAACAGCATGGAAGACTTTTCCAAGACTCTGCTTAAACGAAATTCGTCATTCGCTCCTAAAGCACCTCATATGGAGGGGTTTAAACAACAAAACGGATATGCAACAACAAGTGGCGAGAGCAGCCGACGGGCGTCTGTTGAAATCAACAAAACAAAAATCGAAAGGATACAGCCGGCACTCTCTGCCCAATTTGGTGCTCAAAAGAGTGTGAAGCCAAGCTCGCCTATTCAGTCTCAAAGCAGAGCACAAGCTCCACTAAATGAGAAACGGGGCCGTTCAAGTTCAAATGCTAGCTCGAAACCTCCACAAAAACAGAACTTGAATGCAAAGAATGATAGTAGAAGAGCGTCGGCAGCGCCTTCATTTGTAGAAAAGCCGAAAACTTCACCTCAAAGATCTCGCGCCTCGTCAGAAATTCCATCATATATGCGACCAACAACCTCATCCATCAGCAAAACCAAAAATAATGACTTGATGGACGACGATGTATCAACTTCTACATCAAGGCAGTCATTTTCTCATGAGAGACGTGTATCTAACAAAAAATAAAGCTGATTTTTGTAGGTATGGCATGAAAAGACTTTAATATTGATCAAATAACAATTGCTTGGGAGGAGGAACGACGTCTTCCGGTCGGTTAACCTTGCTCAGCAGTTTGAACAAACCAGTTCCAATACCCATTGGAACACCCATAATGATACATTCAGACACACCATTGATTGCATCTTTTTTACCGAAGAATGAAGCCTCAAATAAGTGGTCCGTTGTCTTCTCGAAAGATGCAAGCATAAGAACACTGTCTTTCATTTTTGCAATACCAAAACGTGTAATACCCAGAATCTCCCCCTAAATTCAGTAGTAAGTAGGTGGAAAGAAATGTACAACTCAGATTAATACCTTGAAAGTCATCAAATCGGCGAGAAGCATCACATGCCGTTGATCGATTGTCATACCGTGACTCACCATGACAGACACAATTTCATTGATGATAGTTTTTCTTCCAGCCTCAATACCAAGCGTCTTCCAATTCTCCAAAATGTGGTTCGATTGGGTATGAATTCCGTCAACACCTATATGGCAAACAATAACAGATCAGACACGATACGCAAGCTACCAGTAAACTATTACCTTCAGTTCCCATAATTTCACGCAATCCATAACCTTCAACATGAACTTGGTAAACATCATCGACGGGAACAATAACTGCACGATTGACAGTTGGCAAACCCTATTCAACAGTTGTCAGCCCTGCAAGGCTTTGAAGCACTATTTCACCTTCACAACGATCTTTGGAATCGCCCTTTTGATCGCTTGTAAGGTTTGGAACATTTCAGAGGTATCCCCCTTTCCAGAATCGCTCACTTTGATGATGATGGCATCTGGTCGTTCAATGTTGATGTGCTGAGATCATGTGTTAGAAATAGTATGCAAGCAAAAGAAAGACGAACCGATTCAGACAACTTCAATTTTGAAGCTTTGACTATTGCGATTGCAATCGTTTCAAGGCCAATTTCAAGCTATCAATTAGGTGAGTTCAACAGTTTTAAAGTCTAAATTTACAAACCTGGGTTTTACCAATAGCCTCCATATCAATCTTAATTCGCAAACAGCAGTCGGACGGCGAAATTATTTCTTCAATATATGCTGATATCTTTTGTGGTATTTTGTGTTATAAATTGAATCATTGTTTTTTCGCGTGTACAAAAACATACACTTTCTAGCGTGGTTCGTTCAATCCGACCCTGGACCACTCGAGCAGACCGTTTGTCGTCTCTGGTCTTTTCGACAAGATGAGCCTTGATAACAGGAGTATTGATCGCCTTGGATGCGTTGATGATTTCCTTGATACGAGGAACACCGAGAGTTACGTTCATGGAAGCAACACCAGCGAAGTGGAAAGTCTTCAACGTCATCTGAGTACCCGGTTCACCAATAGATTGCGCTCCAACTGCTCCAACAGCAGTACCTTCGCGTTCCGTGTTAGAGCAGCCTGCTCATAGGCAATTTGACATACCTGGTTCGATTTGTGCCTTCCTGTATTTATTTTGACAAATCTGCAGAAACTTGTCAAATTGGCGCTTAGTCACCCTCAACTGCCGAAGTTTTTGGGTGTTGGCAGTTTCTGTTACATCATGGATAAGTTCAATAGTTCAAAAATAGTGTCAATTTCCTTACTTGTTGGTTTAAGCCCTTCTTCATATCCCAACCCTCTCCGAAGTTCTGTCTGCTTTGATACAAGCTCCTCTTTTAAAAACTTCTCCAATGCATTAACATACTCAGTAGAACAATTCTTGAATTTCGCCGTCCTCTCCTTTTCAAACATTTCCAGTATTTGGAAAGGCAAGAGAGGCGGTTCCTTCAAGTCCAAGAAGCTTGACATTGCATGAAGCAGATTTCTTGGAAACTCAACAGGCTGGACAGAACTTTCAATACTCGCTGGATCTAATCCATCATCTCCATAGGTGAATTGAATCACCCCACCAGTTGAGTTTCTGACTGAGAGATCGTAGTGGGTTGTTAAGTCTTCCAGAGCCTTCATCAAACGACGCTGCATATAACCTAAGCCAAAGACATTAGAGCAACAACTACAAAAATACCAAAAATGCCCACCAGTTTCAGCAGTTTTGACTGCAGTATCAACCAAACCTTCACGCCCGGATACAGCGTGAAACAAGAACTCAGGAGGCGCAAGCCCACTATAGAAACTGTTTCTCACGAAACCTTTCGCTGGAGGAATCTTGGAGTTCTTTGGGAAATGAGGCAGTGAACGATCAATAAATCCATCTGGGATACGACTTCCACTGATAATTTGTTGTCCGACAAGGGCAACCATCTGAGACACGTTGATTTTGGAACCCTTGGAACCACACAATGTCATAATCAAAGGGGCATTGTACTTGTTGAGTTCAGTCATGCAAATGTTACCAACAGAGTCACGAAGACCGGACAGGATACGAGAAATTTCACGCTCAAGAGTTTGGTCTTCGTTCATTCCAGGTGCACAGGCCAAATTCCCATCCGCCTTTTGCTGAATCAAATCGTCACACTTGGCATATCCACCAACAATCAGCTTTTCTTTTTCGCGTCGAAGAACTTCTCCAGGTTGAACGTCATCAATACCAATGGAAAAACCTTGATTCGCGAGCCATCTTGCACTCAGTTTAGCAACTCGGTTCATGCAATTTGCACTTGCAACTGATCCGTAATCACGGAATACAGTGTAAAACAGAGACTTTTTGTTTTCGGCACCAATGATACTCTTGTCAACAACACCCGACATGATTTCGCTGTTGAGAATTACCAAGAAACCATCGTTTGGACACATGCTAGAGTCCAATTGCGCGGGATGAAGAGAGTTTGGAATGGATTTTGGCTTTTCAAAGGTCTAAATCATCAAAGGAAGTCAGCAACTCTCCAACATACATCCCTACGAACTACATACTCTGCATTTCGTCTCGAGATTCACATCGATCGCCATTTTTGAGTTTGGTTTCAGTAACACCGTGAACATTTGCTTTCCAGTCCATAACTTCATGGGCTTCAAAATGGTTGGAGGCGGCAGTTCAATGTCAACCAGTGCATCAAACATGTAGTTGCAAATTTGAGAAAACTGAGAACGGTCATAAAATACGTCCTTTCGTGATTGAAGATACGAGGCGGTCAAGAAATCTTGGGTTGCGGCAATCAACGGGTCTCCGTTACGTGGCGTAACCAAGTTATTTTTGACCTGGATACAAAGTTCATAAAAAACTATACCAGTGTCGCCAAACTAATACACTTACACCCATAAGTTCTTGCGCCTCAGCACGCGCTTCTTCCGTTTGTGGAACGTGCAAGTTCATCTCGTCACCATCGAAATCTGCGTTGTATGGCTGACAAACACATTCATTGAATCTCAACGTTCTCCAAGGACGAATCTTGGCATAGTGCGACATGATGGACAATTTGTGCAAGGAAGGTTGACGGTTAAACAGAATGATATCGTCATCCTGAAGGTGTCTTTGGACAATATCTCCAACGCGGAGTTCGTTTGCGAGTTTCTTACGATCACCGTATCGCAAAAACCTAAAGAAATGAAATTTTAAATACATAACTTACACGAGAGCCTTAAATACGAACTTTTTAATTCCGTTGGCAAACGTGATGTAAGTTGCACCAGGATGTTTTTCATGCCCGTTAATAACGTTCTCCTTCAATCGCTCCATATTATAGTCGGTGACTCGTTCTGGGTAAGTCAATACCATGGCCATACGCTGGGGCACAGCAACTTGATCAATCCGCAAGTTTGGATCTGGTCCAATAACAGTTCTTCCAGAAAAATCCACACGCTTTCCCGACAGATTACCACGAAAACGCCCGTGTTTGCCTTTAAGACGCTGACAGAATCCCTTTTTAATCTTTTGCAGATTCTAAGGCAAGACGAAATGGTCAGTACAAAACAGCACACAAAGCAGCATCCCCATACTATACCGATTGGAGATGTGAAGGAATTCCAGGAAGATCAGATGTCACAAACATTGCACATTGCAGTTGCAAGTAATCCTGTATTTTTCAATGGTTGGAAAACCCCAAAAAGTGAATGCCATAAGAAACAAACCCTAAAAGAAAAGTGATTAGAACTTTAGAAGAAGCAAATATAAACTGCTGCCATTCAATACCAATGCTCCATTAATTTCGCAGCAGGAAAACCTTCATCCATGATAGCTCGCAAAACGGTGTTGATTTGAATAATTTCGGAAACCAAGACAGTGATATCATCTTCGTTACTGAGAAGGGAATAAGCGTGATTCCAGCCAAAAGCTTAACTTTTACCTCGCGTCTTCTTGGCCAATCGAAGGCCGGATACAAACAGGTGGTACAGGCAGGGCCGTCCAAATAAACAATTCGGGACGTCCATTAATTGGATCCAGTCCCAGTAACTCGCAATCTTGGTCATTAATTCGTTCCAGAAGTTTTAAAACAGTCAACGGTGATAAATCCTCTTGAGCTTTTTGAATGTGCGCCTTCAAACTTGGATCCATGCCAACCACTGTTTCAAATGACGCTCTGCCAATGACCAAAAGAAGTGGTGAGCCCATGCACAGAAAAATCTACTGGAAGAATCAAAGTCGCACCTGAATTCAGCTTCTTCTTCTCCCTTCTTTTTCTTAAACTTTTCATGAATGACCTTGAGGGCACCAACCTTCTTGACAGTTCCTTTTGTGAAATCGATAGATTAAAAGAAAAAAAATAGGTCAACAGAGCCAAATCGCGACGAACCATTAATGGCATCACAGTGGGGACATTTCGACACTTTTTTGCAGTTTGTATTCAAAGTTTTCAAAATATCCTTCTTCTGAAGAGAATCGAGATCTGGACGCCTCAGGCGACGCAACAATAATCTCTTTGGGGCCTCTTCCAAAAGCACTTTGCTGCAGGTCTAACGGAAAACAAGTGGATAAGCCCGTTATGAAATCATTTCCAACTCCCCCGCCCACGTACTTTGCAAATGTTTTGGAGCACCGTTATCATCAACTTGAAGTAGCCTACACATAATATTGCCTTGAATTCAGAAAATCACGTTCAAATGCAAGTGTTCCCGATATCTATCCGTTACCAATGTGGAATACTGGCAACGCCAGTCGAACAACACCAAAGTGCCCAACGCAATCAGAAAGACCAAGACCGCACGTTTCGCACTTTTCAATTTTATCCGCAACTCCCTAAATCCACAAATAGGACCGTGGTCAGCAGGGGGTGGGGTGGAGACAAAGTCCCGAAAACAACAAAAAGTTTGGCAACTCACCATGCGTCGGTCCAAAACTCCAAACCGGACAGGCGGCCGTCCAGGCTTACTCGGATCAACCAGATTACGTTCATAGAGTTCGAGGACACTCAGCTTCTTCGTGTCTTGAGCAGAAAACACACCAAACTCGAGTTGCTTCCTAATCACCACCAAGGCCCAATAAATAAATAAATTCGATCGCCCTCACTGCCTTTCCGAGATGCTTAGAAGGGCAGAGATGCACTCACACGCGCTTGGGGAGCGAGTCGGTAATTATTTCTTTGGACATGTTTACTTTTTCAAAGTCAAAAAGAAAAAAAAGGGAACCCTTTACTTTTTTGTATTGCTGGCCCAGAAGGCCCTGATAGTATGCTCATGCAACGCAATCACATCCATTGTACCATAACGACTCATCGCTGTCGTTGCTTCATCAAGTAAACTGTTCTTTCCTTCAACTCCACGATATCTCTCCATCCAGCCATACTTTTGGCTTTGAACTGTGAGCAAGACCACAATTTCATTCCACAGACCAAGCCGTGATAAAATCTCTACATATGTAATGAGGACGAGTTTGTTGATTTCTGGTTGGCAAGAGTGATTGACCAATCGATTCCAAACTGGCGACGGATCAATCGAGGTGCCGTTGAAGCATTCGAGGAAAATATTCACCGTTGTGCTCGGTATTTTCCAATTTTCTTTCGGTTTTGCGTAGGTATGCTGAAGAGAGCCGATGTGTAAACCAGGGGTAGGGCGAGGTGAGGGTTGGGTCCACTTTTCTTGAGACAGAGGCGTCAAGCAAAATTTGACCGCATCCTCTAATCGGATCAAGATGTCATTCACTTGATTTATCGACGTAAGGAGATTCCCTTGCCGCCGAAACTCCAGTGCTTGGTTCAAGAAAGTCGAATCTGCAAGTGACGTCCCTGACACGACACTCGCGCCAAACGCGTCCAGCAAAGAGTTCAATGTTGATCTCGGAGAGTTTGCCGCAGTCTTGAGCTTGTCAAATAAGAATCCACGAGTGACAGGGTCCAATTGGTCCGCCATTGCCCTTCGAGTCATTTCTCTATACAACATCACTGACAATCCCAATTTCGAATTCCGCGCGGTGGCGCGAATAAGTTTTTCAAACAGGTCCGGAGTGGGCATGACAATACTTGGAGTACCATCCGGTGAATCAACCAAAAATTCCGTCACCAAGCGTTCAAAAAGGGCAACAACCCGCTCCTCCAGCGCAGAATTCCGCTTCCAGAGCATTTGTGAAAGCTTATTCAAAACAGTCTGCATGACCATCACAGGCGGATACTTTTTGATCCCCAAAACTTGCCCCCGCACCAGCATTTCCCTCAAAGTCTCCTCCAACTTCTCCAGATTCTCCAACGCAGCATAACCCACCATTGCACTCATATACATTGTTTCATCTGGTTCCACCATTTCTCCAAACCCACCAATCCCCCCGGCTTTCAACCGTTCAAACAGTTGCACGGCTTGATCTACTTTCCCCATACTGGTGAACATTTTCATCATCACGTGGAATACAGCAACATCGGGTCGAGCCGCGTCCCGTATCATTTCATGACAAAGCTCAATAGCCTCCTGAAACGTCTCCGCGCTGGTATTTCCGGCTCGATGTTGCACAACATGGGCATTGATTAACATTGTGAATGTCGCAGATGTAGGTTGGATCCCGGTTTGAACTAGATCTCGGTATATATGGACTGCGGATGCAAGGTCACCGCTTTTGGCTCGATTGTGTATCAGCAGGGAGTACGTATACACGTTGGGAAGAATGTTACTGGAAAAGACTCGATCGTACCACCGACGAGAGGCTTCTGGATCCGAAGCTATGTTGTGGTTTGAGTTGAAATTCTTTTTTTATATATCAATACTACAAAAGGAAACTCACATCGCGATATAGCATACATCACTATGGTATAGGTTGTTGTATCTGGCCGCAAGCCTGCGCTTAGTAGATGGTTATACCAGGTCAGTACATTGGCAATATCGGATAATTGAGCGTAACCACTCATCATCACCTTTTTTTAAAAAACCCAAGTCAATAAAATGATAATCCCTAAACCAAAAAAAAGAGAGGAAAAACCATTTGATACTTACATGAAAAAGTGCGTGATCGGGTTTGACTCCACATGCTTCGATTTGCTCAAAGATTTTTGAACACGTTTCCATATCCCCCACCAAACTGACGGCCGCCATTACAGACGTCAGAACTCGAAAGTTGGCATATAGCTCTCGCCCAAGAACCATTTCATCAAATAAATCCATTGCGTTTTGTGTCAAATTTTCCAGGGTGTATGCTCGAATGAGGATATTATAAATCGCTTGATCTGGAACAATCTTTGCATCCAACATCTGGTTGAAACACCCCACAACTTTTTGCAATCCCCCGTATTTGTAGTACGCGTTCATCAGAGAGGTATAGCAATAAAGATTGGGCTGCAATCCTAGCTGTTTCAGTTCCTCAAACAACTCATTAATCTGGAGAATGACTTCCACCGATCCAACTCTTGAATTGTATTTGGCACGTTTTAATACTCCACGCATGAGACTACTATAAGCAACAATGATTCGATCATCGTCTTCGATCGTCCGTTCTTTGATTTCCGTCCACATTTCCACCATTTGCTCAGCTATTTTTTTGGCCTCACCAAAATTTTCAACATCCACCATAGCCCCGCAAAGGTACTGAAGATGTTCCAAAGAATCTTCTGATGAAGCTGGAAACCATTTTTGCATTTCCTTAAAATCTTTGCTCTCCCCATGCCGTATGACCGTTAAGCCAGCATAAAGATACGCATATGTTCGCTGTGTATGCACAATTCCTCGATCTGCATACCGACGCGCAATTCTCATACCAGAGGCATAGTCAGATGCTTTGATGAAGGAGGATATTACGCGAGATATCATGTCGGGAGTTGTTGCTGTAATTGGTATTCGCCCAAGTAGTTTCTGAGCAGCTTTTAACCGATTTGATTGTAAATGCGATTTGATAATTGCGGTATAGAATTCTGCGGTTTGACATAATTGTAGTGGGTCCTGGAAAACATACATTTGTCAGCACAAACGAACAAGAGTTGTTGAACAACGAAATTCATGGTCATAAATCCTTACTTCCAACACTTTCTCCAGTTCTTCATACAAGCAAACAACTTCAAAGTGGTTTCCCAGGATCGAATTGGAAATCAACACAGCTTGTTGGGTATCGGCGGTCAGGTCAACAAACTTGAGTGAATGCTCCAACAAAATGGTTTGCGTGAGTATTAAGATTTTGTTGGCGACCTTTCCAGTGTGTAGCTGAGTTGCTAGGTGGGCGATTTCGCGTTCAAGGATATGGTGCTTGGGCAGTTGGCTTTCGTTGACTGACGTACGGTCGGATGAAAGATTGGCAGATTCGAATGCAGTTGACGTAGATTTATGCCGGCAGTTGGGTATTTTGAGTGACTTGGAAGGTTGCTGTCCGCTGTTTCTGCTGTACTTCAGGACATCTGACGCTTCCTTAGCTCTCCAAGCAACGCCATAGACATGATAAGATCTGATAGCAAATAGTTGCAAGACCTTATCCATGCTCCGCCAGTGGTGTCCATAGATGGCTCCTTTTGGTAGACGGACGAGCATTCTTGGAAAAAAGCAAAGCGAAGATGAGTCACCACATTGAGAACGTAAATGTCCCATCAACGAGAATAGCTTGAGAATATCCGCAGTCTGGCGAAACTGGCAAATGCAATGAGAAAGCTCGAAGGGTGGTCCAGGTAGAGGGTAGACCAATCAATACAGAATCTTGGATCGATCATCGCATACATCTATGCAGGATCGTGTTCCCCGGATCAAAACTATTTATTTCGAAGGTACCAAAGTTCATCCATCAATCCCTAAATGCATCTGGCTTTAATCTGTTTGTTCGTTGAATTTTGATATTTTTTGTTTTCAACCAATGGCAGCAAGGGAAACCGCCACCAGCAGCAGCAACAACAATTCACTGAGCAGCGGCATTCCGATAAACGAAGGGGGCGCGGTCTCTGCGAATTCCAGCGCATCGTTCAACGCGGGGTCTGGACTGACGGGCTCGTTTCTCGTCGCTGTAAGGGCTTTAGTTTTTGCTGGCGTGTTCGGGGGGGTGGGTGCTGACTGGGCCTTCTGCCTTCTGTCTCTGCCGCGGCCAGGGCGCCGCCGTCGCGCGCATCAAGTGGCGCCGCCTGCGCGCCGCATCGCCCGCATCGCCCGCATCGCCCGCCGCCGCCGCCGCCGCCGACCCGACGCAGCTGTGCGCGTGGAAGCCGGCGGCCGAGGGCTGGCGGCCGCCGCGCGCGTGTCTGCGGCTGGCCGACCCGTGCTGGCTGGCCCACGTCGCGCTCAGGGACCTTCCGGGCCGCGTGTCCGTCTGGAAGAAACTGTCCGCGGCGCAGTCGGAACTGTGGCTTTTTGATGTCGCCGATGCGGACTGTGAAGACCTGCTGTATCGCAAATTCAACCTGCATCTGGCCGCAGAGGGCTCATTCCACGTCGAGAACTACGCAACTCCTTCTCAACAAGGGGATCTCGAATATACTATATTTATTGACGCCATAATGTGCAACTTTGAGCGGTATGGCTGGGAATTACGATGCCCGTCAGGAAGCTAACGTCAGCAACGTGTTTTTTAGTCTCATGGCAAAGCTTGGGGCTATTCGGCTAAAGAATCAGTTTCTGTTGACATCTCGGTTTTTTGGGAGGGATTCCGCCGGATATTTGAATTCAAATTCATCCATTTCAAGGTATGACGACTGCGTGAACCTTAACTACCACTTTTCCTGACACATAAAACCAGCACAACCCTGGTGTCTATTGTCCCACGGATATCATTTGTGGGCTCATCACTGCTATTTCAGTTTCGAATACATCGCAACGGATATCGCCAACTAGACGGACGCGACATTTCGGATGCCCAAAAATACCCGTTCCGAGGTTGCTTTCTTTTTTTCTTCCGTCTAACTGGCTCTTACTTAATCTACGGTAGTGGTGCTGGCCCCATTTGGACTGACTGCAATGATTGCTGGCCCATCTCCAAGTCAAATCGATTATTTACACCCCCAACCAACTCTATGGTCCTCAATATTTGGAATATCTCCCGAATTATTATCTTCCCCAACGTCGAATTCTCTCCCCGATTATGTGTCTGTCGAACTTGAAGATGGATGTACCCTTTCGTTTCCAACGGGTCTTGTTTTGGTGCCATTCGATAACATTGGCAGCAACGATAAATCTGACTCTCATTGTGATTTGAAAGCGTATTTGAGTAATTCTCTTAATTGGCAGTGGAAACACGAAGTCCTGACAATGTTTGAGAACACGAAATTGCAGCAAAGTGGATCGAATGATTCAATAGACTTTTGGCGATATACAGACCCATATTATCGGATATTTGATTTGAGTCTGGGTGATGGCTCATCCGTAGATACCACAATTAAGAGTGCCGAGTTGTTGGAGGCCAAACCGGTTTTACAAAAGCTCCCAGTGGCTCAAGCTGCTCAAACTGTCGTTTCGAAACCCATGTAAGCTCTTGGGAAGATCTTGGTGTTGTTCAACTTATCTTTCTTGCAGTGTTTCCACCATAATACCCACGATTGGCGCCCCAGCGCAGTCTCAGTCAACATCGTCTCCTATACGCGCAGGAACTGATCTTGATCTGACTGTTCATATGGGAAATGGAAGGAATGGGTCTGCGGATTTTTCTGGATTAGAGCTTGATGACGTGGGGGATGACGATTGGGGATTTTTTCAGGCAAAGCCAGCAACTGCTGCCCCTGCAGTATCATCAACTTCAACTACTACTGCAGTTGGCGGAACTGTGGTTTCGGGTGTTGGCTCAGCACTGAATGAAGCATCTCCTGCGGTATCATTGCCAGCTTGTTCTCCAGCGGCTGTTACACCGGGATTGACCACCATATTAAGCCCTATACCCTTTACCCCCAACTATGGAAATACGTCAATAACGTCAGCGGCTATAGCAGTGCAACCAACCCCTGACCCTACCACTCCCGGGGTTTTTGCTGTGTCGGACGAGTTGGAACCCACAATACAGACCGCAATGGAACATTCAGATGCGAGCCCTTTGAATGCATCTCTTTCTTCATCTACATTACCACAACCCTCTCATGAACTCCATCAACACGGGGCACCATTTAATGTCCAATCTATATTGATACCCAGCGATGAATCAAATTCACGAATAGAGAAAGAAGATCTCTTGCCGGATTGTTGGAGGAGTCTTGATTTGGATTTCAGTCTTGTCTGGGACCGGCCTTCAACTACCACCACCACCGCCACCACCACCACCGCAACAGCAACACGGCATCATCGTGAACCAAAGTATGGCGCTGGGGGGAAGTATGTGTATCAGAAAGGCAGGAAACGAGCAGCCGCAGCGTCTTCCAGTAGCAGTGGTGCGAGAAAGCATATGCGAATGGATGATTCTGATTCTGATGAGTCTTCTGACGGTAGTGAGAGCAGTAGCGGCAGTGATTGTGGCAGTCAGTGCAGCTCAGACGCGATTAAATTGCATTCGAAACATCCCAACAAAAATGGGTCTGCGCAATCTGGCACCGCCATGACAGAAGAAGGGGAAGAAGAAGAGGAAGAAGTTTTGGAAGACGGTGAAGTGGAGCACCCAGTTGGGAGATCAGCCACCAGAGTCCCAAAACAGGAACCAAAAGCAGAAGAAGTACGGGCAATGAAGATTGTCCCCAAGAACGAAGCTGAAGCGGTTTTGGCGCTACAAATCATGGTGGATAGCATGACTGTGGGGCGTGGATCGATATGGATGGATTCGTGGGAACACTTTGTGACTTCACCTCAAGATTCTGATTTGCCTTTAAGACCTGCTCTTGAGAATCGCCTGTTCAACTTTCTTGGATCTACTCTTTCGAATATGTTTGGGGGTTCATGTTCCAATCCTCATTCGTCAGCGGTATCATCTGGGGGGAACTCGAGTGTAGCGGATCAAACAAGCATGCGGGGGCCTTTAACAATTGAGCAGCTGTTTGATTTCAGTGGTAATTTTTTAATTTTCTTTTGTGGTGTGTTTTATTAAGATACTTGCGTGAACAGAACTCGAGCGTGGTACCTCAAAGTACGGGAAATTTCAACTCAAAAAGAAGAAGCGTCCAGATCCAATAATGGAACTAGTCAGGATGCCAAACCTCATAGTCCAACACAATAACATTCCTATTTCCATCAATCCAAGCTCTCTTCGCTTTTGGGAGAAATTATCTCTGGCACCTGTTTGTGGAACAAAGGATGTGGAGTATGTCGTTGTTTGTCCCCATGGAAACAAGGGTTTCTTTCACAGCCTGAAACGTTGGTGTGCGGAACTTTCTAGTATATGGGACTTCTGCAACTTTGGTAGTCTTTTGCCGCTTTCGGAGTATCGAAATGCAGACGAAGAAGGATTTTGTCCAGTTCGAGTAACACGTATGTTTTTGAGTGTTTTTTTTTTGCCTAATTTCTTTTTTTTTTTTTTTTGAATTTGTCTGACAGGGGCATCTCAAGGAGATTCGGCCGATAGCGTCCGTATAAGCTCATACTCTGATGCGATAGATCATTTGGGTAGGCAAATTTCTCCATCGAAATTCCATTATGCTCATGCTAAAATTCTGTTTTTATTTATCAGCTACCGACATTTCGAAAATCCTTTTAAATCGAATATCGACATTTAAATCCAGCACAACGAACATTGCTATTTTCCTCCTTAATCCATTTCCCCATCAGAAAGATTCAAATTCTGAACTCCACGTTCTAGCATCTCACCTTCTCATGACAATTTCTCGATTTTCTGAAGTACCTCTGCCTCTTGTTCTACAAAGCATTGTCCCTGTTGTGATTCCCATCAGCTTTGCCCTGCCTCGGCTAACTGATACTGTGGGTCTACTTGAAGTCAAGGAGTTTGCTTTTGGGCTTTTTTCGCGCTGCAAGAACACGGCAACTTCTTCTGTAGCAGAAGCCTCGACAGCAGCGGCAGCAGCAGCATCAAAGAGTATATATCCCAAACAAGTACCATCCAAACAACTGCCCATATCTTCTTCAATGACTGAAAACATATCATTGGCGCTATCGAATCATTGCTATGGCTTTTCGCAGCATCCTTACATTCTTGCAAAGCATTTTCAGCGGAGCGGTGGGGGTGGGGGTGCAGCGTCGGGGTTACTACTCAATCGGCCGTTGGGCGACGGAAGTCCACAAATCACATGTTTATCCGATCCAGACAGGATCATGCATATTGTATATAAAGTTTCAAAGTGTGGCAAGAGAGTCGGTGTCTGCTGGAGTGATTCTATTGGCGAGTTGATTGATTCTTGTGGGTTGACTGTTCCTGTTGGAGACGGCCAGTGGTTTCTGAAAGTGTTGGCAGAAGTGTGGGAGCGGAGTCTTTTGCTTCTGGGATTGAAGAGGTGCGGGGGCGGCGGTGGTGGTGGTGCTGCTGCGACGAAGGGGTTTATATCCTGGAGGTTTGTTGTTGGCGTTGTTATGGATGGCGGTGGAGTTCCGCTTGCGGAATTGCAAGGTATCTTGTGTCCCGGCATTGTTTGTTGTTTTTTAAAATGTTTAACCGTCCCCCCCTTTTTTTTCTAAAAAAAAATATTTAGGATTTGAACAGTTTTTGGATTACTTGGCGACAAGCGAAAATCCAGAGCATCAACACCCGTCCATAGCATCAATTAGCTTTGTTACTTTCAACTTCAATCCTCCTTTGTCTACTGTTGACCCTGGGGCGGTGATTGGTCAGATGGGAGGTGGCTCCTCTCAGTACTTTCTTGTTGGCGACGATATGACAGGTGATCGGAAACCGATTGGCAACCGAGATGTTGCTAGTGCGTCTGGCTCTACACCAAAGCTGGCTGAAAGTGATGGAAGTAGTCAAGCCGATTTGTTGAATGAGGAGCGGCTGTTGGATGATGGCAGTGCTACATATCTGTACATATCTAAAAACCATCGGTTACCGATCGGGACGGCGGTTCAGCTCTCCTTGACAAAGTCTTCTCTGGGGTCGGATGATTATGACGATTTCAAACCGCTAGTGTCCGTTAATCCGGATGAGGCGGGAGGCGAAAGTCTATTACCATTGGCTGGGGGGTATCTTCTCAGCGTTCCACGACGACAAGCTGTTCCATTACCCGGGAAGCCTTCGCATCCTCAAAATACCACCAACGCAGTAGTCAACCAGTTGCCTCTTTTTCCGCCGGACGGGTCAATGTCTGTCTCGGTTCTTGAAGTATCATTGATTCTACACAGTAATTTGTCCCAGCCTTTGGCAACGTGTTATCCAGGATGGGTACCAATACAGGGGTCGTCAAAGTCGACAGGAAATATTGAGGCGCAGACATACTCATCTCCAACGTCATCATCTTCTTCAACCCCGTCATCGTTTAACTTGGCATCAAACTCGAACACACCTGTTCTAATACCCGCAAACGTGAAATCATCATCATCCCCGAACCTTCCCGCTGCACAGCAGTCGCAATCGCAGAGTCAGTCTCAGACATCACAAACATGGCCTTCCACACCACAACCTTCGACGCCGTATAATATGATGAATGGAAGTGGCGGGGCTGGCAGTGGCAGTATCGCGTCGTACGCGCCAGCGCCGCAGGTTTTCCACACAGCCGTGTTGCGGGATGTGATGCGGGAATACGACATGCTGCGGCACGTGCACAGCGGGCCCAGCGCGGCGCGGGGGGCCAACCGGGCGGCGGCGTGGATGAGCGACATGGCGCGGATTGCGGCCGAACAGCGGATAACGCGTTAATAAACACCTGCACTTTATTAAATTCTTCTCTGAGCGAAATCAATGAGCGCACCGCCCGCAACGAAAGCAAAGCCGTTCGTGCCGCCGCGCCCGGACCCGCCGCCGCCGCCGGCCGCCGCCGCCGCCGGCAGCAACCAGTACGCGGCGATGGCGCAGGACTCGTCGGCGCTGGCCGCGCTGACGTCGTACACCACGCGCGAGGCGCCGCAGAAGCCGGCGATCAAGGCGCTGTTTGGAAACATCAAAGGTGCGTTGCTGAGCGCTGTCTGGCGCTGCGTGGCGCGGCGCGGCGTGTTTGTTTGTTTGTTGGCGCTGGTGTCTATGGCAACTAACCCTGGCTGTGGGCTCTAGAAATATTCAACAAGGAGCCAGGCCAGATCAACAAGGCAGACATTTCATCGCCATACAATCCAGTGCATTTAACACACGTTGGCTTCAACCAAGACACGGGCGAGTATACGGTAACGCGTCAATACCCGATGGGACTCTCGGTGTTCTAGAAGCTTTGTCCCTAACTCAGCCGCCCTCGAAACACAGGGTCTTCCGAAAGAGTGGCAGAAGCTTCTTCAGGATGCCGGAATATCAAAGCAAGATCAGGAAGCGAACCCGCAAGCAATGATTGATATCATGGGCTTTTACAATGATAAGACTGCAGGCAAATTGAACGACAACGTGTGGGAAAAGTTTGCGCACACATCCGTTATTGATGGCAAAGAGTCTGCGACTGGATCCTCACCTGCAACTTCGCCTTCTGGCTCCAAGCCTCTCAATGTGGGAACTGGTGGCCCTTCTTCAAGCCCAGTGCTTTTACCCCGACCCAATGTTGCATCAACATACAATACAAACGATCCCAAGTTGAAGCCCCCCGTTCCTGCGAGACCTGCTCATACTATGAGCGTGTATTCGACTGATATTAAACCGGCTGGTCCAGCGAAACGTGAGTTGCGATCTTCACTCTCTGAGTTTTGAAGGCTTGGTTATTCAAGATATTGAGCGGCGCAAGGGAAAAGCAAAACTACCTGTCTTCCATCAGAAAGCGATAAATAGATGTTGCCACTCGTCTGCCAAGTTACTAACCATACCCTTTTTTTTGTAGCTGACTCTCCTGACTCAACATCAAAACCGTCAAGAAACCCACCCCCTCCACCCAAACCTGCGAATTTGAAAGCCTCGAATGACAATATTTCATCAGCGTCTGGCGCATCTGGCGATTCCAGCAATCCTCAAGCACGACCCACGAAAGCTAAGGCGGAAGGTGTTGAATTTATGGATCGTCTTATTGCGATTTGCAATCCTGCTGATCCTACGCGACTGTACAAGAACCTTGTCAAGATTGGTCAAGGGTAAAAATCCCTCAAATACGATTTGTATCAGAAAGCCAATTTACGCAATGATTTTTTTTTCGATAGTGCTTCTGGACTGGTGTTCACGGCCAACCCTGTTGCGACGCCGGCGAGTGTAGTGGCAATCAAACAAATGAATCTGGAAAAGCAACCGAAGAAGGAACTGATTATCAACGAAATTTTGATTATGCGAGAGTCACGGCATAAAAATATCGTGAATTATATTGATGGATTCATGTTCAAGGGTGATTTATGGGTATGTCTGTCATAATTTTTTTCAGATCTTGCACAAAAATAATCTTGTTGGCAGGTCGTAATGGAGTATATGGAAGGAGGAACCTTGACGAGTGTTGTAACAACCAATTATATGACCGAAGGTCAGATTGCCCTTGTCTGTAAAGAGGTTTGTCCTGCAGTCATTTTGTTGTGTAAAAGGATGACTGATGGCGTCGTTGTTTAGACTCTGGAGGGACTTGCTCATCTGCATTCGAAAGGAATTATTCACCGTGATATCAAGAGTGACAACCTGTTGCTGGGCGTGGCTGGGCAAGTGAAATTGAGTTTGTATCTTTTTTATATTAATCATTAGGTTTGTAATTACTGACCCTTTTTTGCTCAGCTGATTTTGGATTCTGTGCGCAGCTCAATGAAGAAGAAACCAAGAGGACAACAATGGGTTTGAATTCTTGATTTTTGTTTTGTTCCTTAGTTGACAAGGTTTTTTTTTTAATTAGTGGGAACACCATACTGGATGGCCCCCGAAGGTATATAGGCTTTCACCGTGCCCCTTTCCCTTCCCTTGTTTTGTTACAAATTGCCTGACTCTCTGGCTTTGTTTAACAGTTGTGACTCGTAAAGAGTACGGTCCCAAAGTTGATGTCTGGTCACTGGGTATTATGGCGATTGAAATGGTTGATGGAGAGCCACCCTATTTACATGAAAATCCTCTGCGAGCATTGTATTTGATTGTAACGAATGGAACTCCAAAGCTTCAAAATCCAGATAGTTTGAGTCCAGTGTTCAAAGAGTTTTTGAACACTGCTTTGGAAGTGGATGCAGAGAAAAGACCTACAAGCAAGGAACTACTGAAGGTAAAAAACCCCCCCAAAAAAAGCATGTTTGTTTATTGTGTTTCTCTTTTATTTTTCTTGCAGCATCCCTTTTTGGCCCTGGCAGACCCACCTACTCACATTGTTCCTCTGATCAAAGCTGCTCAAGAAGCTGCCAAAAGTGCAGAGCAGCAGGCATAGACTTGCTTCTTCTCTTTTCAATAAAAATCACTATATTGCACCTAGCTCATTTGTTTGGGGAGTCACGTTACTCCCTGGAGACAACCAGGGAGTCCCACAGGATCAAACTCTAATTGCACTCAAACAAGATAATAATAAAAACGCTGCATGGTGAACAAGAACAAGTTCTTTGTGCTCATTACCCTTTTAACCATGTCTTGGCTACAAGTTACCACAACTGAGTGAAAAATTTTACACTAATTAATGCTTTAAATTAGCGTCTGTTTCCGCTCTTTCAGGCTTTCTCTTGTGGTTGTATAAGGTGGAGTGGTGCAGTACTTTATAGATTTAAATAGTCCTGAATCCTCAAAACGTTGTTGGTTTTGTTGGGGCCTTGGTAACCAATTCGAACACACGTTATTCACCCTTGACTACAGGAGAGCAATAAGGCTGTTTGTGCATTCAATTATAGGCTGGTATTGATTAAATGATGCTGTTTGTGCATTCAATTATAGGCTGGTATTGATAAAATGATGCTGCATGGTTAGGACTGTATGTTGTGTGCTGGAATTGGCTTTTTGATGATTTTCTTTGTTCAAACCACACCAACAACACCAATGAATTAAAACAATTTATCATTTAATGCATCTTAAATGGGTTTGAAAAAAAAAGAATAATGTCAATAAAATTGCTAATTCTGCAGTTTCATATTCCATAGATGTTGGAATCTGTAGGTGTGCTGAGCATGACCTTTGATGTCCTAGAAAAACCCCCTTGTTTCAGAGTTCTGAAGGTATAAATAGGGGGAGGTTTTCTCCACCGGAAAAGGCACAAATATGTGGAGAAGTTTGCTCGTGCACTATACTTCACCCTTGTTGCTTTTGCGGAAGTAAGATCGTGCACAGGCAATGTCCACCGCCCCTTTCCCCGAGAGTCATAAGCTGCCTCTTAGCCATACAACACTCAGCGGCTGTAATTTTCCGGTGCTGCGTCACCTACCAATTATGATAATAGAAAAATGCCCACAGAGAATTACAGTATACAGCACAGGTAGAAAAATGTTCAGGAATCCACCATCAAACTGAGAGAAATAGACTTGTTTTACACTGGAGGGATCCAGAGCCACATATGTGATTCTAACAAACAGGGATTTAAGCTTTGTAGAGCACAGCCATGTACTTGGTTATTTCATACATGGGTTTGGTGGTGGCAGCTTGATTGGATTGGAGGAACTTGGAACATCTATGGTCGGATTAAATGAATCCTTTGTCCCAGGTGTTTGAGAAGATAGCTGTGTCTGTCAGTGATTGGTGCATTTAATTTTTGGCTTTACTAGTTAAACTGGTCATATCTAGCAATTGTGTCACCTTTGAAAAAAAAAGTCATATCAACTCTCCATTACTGACTGCCGACAGATGTGCCGCTACTCACTCTGCACTGGGGGTGTACGCTGGATAAAGAATGGAGCTAATGTAGTCAAGCCTGACAGGTGACTGTTCAAATTCTTTCCTTGCCTGTTTAATTTCAACAGAGATTAACCCAAGCAGATGCTATTCTCTATGTGTTCCAGTTGATGTCACCCACCTCCTTAAAAACTGCCCATAGAAGGCAACTGCTAACACCACAATAAAATCACCATAAACAACAAATAACAAGACGAAAAAAATTGACATCCAATAGCTCTCACCACAACCAAATCACTGCTTCCCAAGGTTTTCAAGAAATCAGTGCCTTGGTGAATCAGTCAATACCCCAACACCAAGCTACCAAGCAAGTCACTGCCAACCATAGTATTCCTTCTCACTCAAAATCAAAAATCTGTGAGAGAAGGATATTTCAAAAATTTTGAATCTGCAGACCAGGAAATTGTAATCCAAATGGATGGCTAAATGGTTTCTTGGGCCACCCCCAAAAGTGAATTATCCAATGAGCCGTCACAGCTCTAACATCCTCCCACATCAAACCAGCTACAGAAATTGAGGTGAAAGTCTGGGGAAAACTGTTCAAGGATTGGATGGACGAGAATGGCTACAGCATGGGATATCTTGTCAATGTTGATGAAATGTGCATCAAACTTGAAAACAAAAGCTCCCAAGGCTCCTTTCTTGTGAGAACATCCATGAACTGCCCAAATGTCCACCAAGGTGAACGTGGTCCTATGGCCAGCTATATTCCCTTTGTTACGGCATCTGGTGTTTGTGTAAATGACATTTTGGTCATTCCAAACAATGGAAACCTTGAACTGACAGCTGAACCTTCGCAACTACGGAGCCAAGACACCACTCCAATGTACTTTGTCTACATTAAAATTGGTTACATATCTGAAGAGCAGTGGGTGCCTTTTTTGGCAGTCTTTAAGGAGGAATTTTTGAAATTGTACCCATGTTTTGATTCCAGTGCTTCTTCATGATAATCTTGGGACCCAAAAGACTCCCGCAACACTGGAAGCCATACATGCTTCTGGAATATGCGGTTATTATTTCCCTGCCAATGTCACTCACTTCTTGCCGCCTCTGGATGATGTGTTTTTTGCTAATCTGAAAAAGAACCTGGTCTCTGAGTTCCATCATGTGCGGGCCTTTTCCCAAACTGCCATTGACCAGATTGGGGAAATCCTTAGAGCATCTCCACCGCTATGCTTTATTTATAGATATTTTTCGAAAAAATTTTGAAGAAATAAAGCAAACATCACACCTTGCCCACACCGCTGTTGAGCCATCACAATGAGCAGCAACTCTGACAATGACTTCCGAACTTTTTTTTGAGGATGATGATGACATCCTTGCAGCCCATGCAGTATTGGAGACCTCCAGTGACTCAGATCAAGAGACGCAATAAGATAGCCTGTTGCAATAGCTACAGCATCCAGGCCAAGATCTGTCACGTTTGAACTGCAGCAATTGATGATTTGCGTGGCATTGTCCCTGTTTGAAGCAGTCAGTCAAACAACAACATACAGCCAAGAAACCATCAAGCATTGCTTGTTAGTGTCCATAGCATCAAATGGGTGGAAGATGAGTGATGGACCATGGGTGGGGGTGGTTGCGCAAGGGATAAAACATATGTTGTTGTGCTTCAAAAGTGGGCAAAATTGAAACAAAATGCTGTGTTTTATTTTTTTTTGCTCCAAGTTCGATCCCGGTGGAAGACATTTGCTGAAAATTTCTTCAAAATTTAGAAATAGAACAGTGCAGTGGAGATGCTCTTATACCTATCATTCTTTATATCTGAAACAAGATAACCAAGGTTCATATTCAAGATCCTTCAAGAATACAGGCATTTATCCCTGGAATCTGAAAATCATCCTGAAAATGCGGCCAAAAATGTTGCCGCAATTACCGATCCCAAACTCATCAGGGCTGGTTTTTAGCTGGGCTTCCTGCTCCTGTGGTAGGGGAAACTAATTCTGTCAAATTTACAAAAACTTGGGTGAGAAGCACAAAATAGTTTATTTGCACAACTTGCAATGAGTTCAGACCTGTGTTATTGAGCGTGACAAGGAGAATTGAAGAGTCGGAAATTTTCTGGCTCATATCAATAAAGACCTACTTTGGAAATTTGTTCATAATATATTTTTCTTAAATTTTTCTTAATTAATGCAAAGTTTTAATGTTGACAAGTGGTTGGGTGGTGCTGTTGTTTTTGGTGAGAATGTTAGTGGGTTGGAAAACATTTTTGGGTTGGAAAAAGGGCTCCTCGCTCATTGGCCATTTGCTCGACCAATCAGATCCATCCATTCACTCAACCAATTAAATAAAAAAACCTAACTACTTCACCCAATCCAAACCATTGCCGTCCACTACATCCACATTGAGACGCCGCGCCGCTTCAAGTGTCTGGAATTGAAACACACTGGGGAGGGGAGGGGGGCATGTAAGAGGCACTGGAATTACTAATTGGCATGTTTGGATCCCCTCACAACAAAGCCGGTTTGCCAATCCAAATATTGAATCTAGAATTGTTTCACACTGAGTGCACACTGAGCGTACAATTATGATTCAGTGTGCTGGTGCTGGAAGAACTGTCGTCAAAACCAACAGCAATCAGAAACTAACAACACAAGCGCCACAGTCAAGCGACTATTCGCGTTGATAAGTCTTTTGTGTCTCAAATGGCGCTGCTTTGGCTTGCCACTTGATCCTAAAGACCTACCTTGACAGCCACTACATGTGCTGATTTCTCCAGAGCCTAATGAAATGGATATTAATGGATTAGTAAGGCATTGGGTTGATTAATTCTTCTTTTTATTTATTTTTTGCTTGCTTTCCAATAAAGTTTCTATTTGTGATACTGTGTTGGTAGTTTACTAGTTTTTCTTTTTCTTTTTCAGATCTCTTTTGTGTTTTTCCCTCTATTTTTTGGATCTTGATCTTGATTGAAAGGTGTGTCCACCAAATAGGAGCCAAAAAAAGGATTGCTGTTAGAACTCAACAACTATTAACTAACATGTGTTGCATAACTTATTTGGTTATGTTGGGGCCTAGTAATTTGGAGGCACTAGGTTCCATCCCATCACTTCAAATAATTATGAAAAAACAATTTAATATTGGTGTTGTATCTTGCTATTCCTTCATTCCATCTTTTGTTACTGTCCTTTCACAACAACCAAAAACAACATGGTTTACAGCTCTCTTATTGCAAATATAATTTAATCCCATCGTGTCTCTGTTTCATGCATTTAAAGTGCAATCGTTTAAAGGCACTTTAGGGAATCAGCAAATGCAGCAGATCCTGAAGCACACGTTTCTGTGGAGTTTGAGCCGGCTTGGCAACTTTTGTTGGTGTCTTGGAATCCTTTCAGGAGGTCTGCCATTTGGTGTGGTACAATGGCAGCAGTGACAGGGAGGATAATCATTAAAAAAGGGGGTTTCCTACAAAAGAAGCAATTATATTACTTTACCTTGTAGTAAATGTGCAGAACTCGCTTCAAGGTACATGTGCCAGAAGATTCGGCAGAGTTGACTCTTCCAAAGTACTACAAAGGCTATAACACTCCGAGGAGCTACATTCCTAAGCGTATTTACCCCAAACAAAACTGTCGCTGGCACAGAAAGCAATGAAGTAAACTTTTGATTAACCTGAAGAGCTGCATTTTTAATTTTTAGATTTTCTGCATCTGATGACTGATTGAGTGCAAACTGGGCAAGGCCTTGAATCACAGTTGGCTAATAAAGTTTAAGAACTACAAACTCAACCCGTCCAGTACCAACCTGAAACATTGCCCATTCTCTGATCTGCAATAAATATCATCTACATCTTCCATCAACATATCCAACATCTCTCTGCTGCCCAAGTTAAGTTTCTACTTGAAACTGTTGCCAAAAAGGACCACAAAATAGCCAGACTCAAAGAAGCCCTTGAAGTGGCGGAAGAAAAAGAAGACTTGCAAGGCAAGAAACAAATGGAAGATACCCAAACTTGCTCCACCAAGTATGTTTATCATTGTTCTGTGAAAAACACACGCTAAGCATCATTAAACAGGACAATACTGTTTGGTTATTTCATCAAAAAGTAGAGAAATATTGCGGTGTATAAGGAACATGAAAGCACAACTTTGTTCCATTTTGGTGAAGCAAAGAAAAGTATTCCAGTGTCCAGGCATGGACGCGGTCAATCACTGGAAACCTGCCCAGCCATCTGTCCTTGTGGCTGTTGTAAATGAGGTCATCACAAAAGGTAAGACCGTTGGATTCTGTGAAGACAATGTCTGTCTTCTTGTGTAAGGTGTACAGGGCAGACTTGGAAGTAGCGAGGCTGACGGCATCAATCCAGGTTTTGGCTGAATTGACGATTGTAATGTCATACATTAGAATAGCTGAATAAAGTTTTGTTATGCAGCTCATTGCCTTGCAAATTTTAAAACTCAATTCCAACAAAAAAGAAAGGGAATAAAGAAATCACAAATACATACACTCAGAAGTCAGCCCTGTATCCACCAGGTGTGTACAATTCCCATTCAAGGATTGATAGCCCTTCTTTGAATTCCCCATCCACCATAACCATCTGACCATGCCCCCAATCTGATCCCACATCTGATCTTGAATAGGGCAGTTTTTCATTGCCATTGTCCTGTGCTGCTGGTGTTGATGCAGGAGAACCACCAATGCCGTCCCAGGATTCCACTAGAGACATACACTCAGTCACTTTGCTTCTTTGCAGTGCAGGTTGCAGCTCAAAGGAACCGTGGTTAGGCCAAATGCAGGAGAACCACCAATGCTGTCCCAGGATTCCATCCATCACCAACAGGTTGCTTCTTCACCTGTTCTATTGATTTATTCAATCATTTTGGTAGATTGAGCCAAATCTGCGCTTTTGGATTGATATTGCTTGGACCAGCTGTGATGTGCTCCACATCTTCAGATCTCCTCCTCGCAGTTGCTTGATTGATCCAGATTGTTCCAGTTTCCAAAGAGCTTGCTTGCCCCCCCCCCCCCCCCCCCCCCCCCCCCCCCCCTGCTTCAAGTTGGGTACTTGTCAATGCAATCCAGGTTTGGCACGCGGGCTTGGCCATGGTGCCTTCCTTGGTTGGATTCACAATTTCCTGAGGATTGGACAACAAGCCCAGTAGGAAGTTGCAACTGCATGCAATCCTGTATTGGGAATATTCACGTCCTTGTTTCTTGTGTGTTCAAACAGCAGGGACTTTGTTACCAATGCTTGGCCTATGTATGTGGCACGATTCAGGCCCCGATTGAGACCCCTAGTCAGAAAACAATTTAGAGTCCGACTAGGTCCCAATTGGGATCTGCCATACCCAGCAGCTCTTTCAGGCACTGTCAGGTCAGGATCAGGCACAGGGAAACCTGACAGTTAAACTACCTGCTTGAACATTACAACAGTGGATTGTGTGCAAACTATTTATTTTTAGCCAGATTACTACACCCAATACAGGCAGACTCCAGAAGTGTTAGAACATAAGAGAGTAAACATTTCTTACCAGTGTGAAAAGCACTGGCCTCACATTGGTAAATTGGAATTTGGAATATGGGATATTTTGCCAAAACATCAGACATGTATAAAAACAGTTGGCCTGAGTCCCGTAGCAGTAGGGCCTTGCCATCCAATGTGCATCTGTGTTCTCAGTTGTGAATTACAGCGAGAATGAAGTATATCGATTTGCCATTACTTGGATCATGTGGGCGTATGGCAAAATGGTTACCGCGCTTGACTACGAATCAAGAGATTCCAGGTTCGACCCCTGGTACGCTCGCTTTTGCCGAGTGTGTATTCAATAAAGTTATCCATAAAAGCGAGTTTTGTTCCAGATAAGCAATTGCATCGTTCAATAGGTCGTACCCGGATTCGAACCGGGGTTACTGGTATCAAAAACCAGGGTGATGACCACTACACTATACAACCTGGCTGTCGATGAGTGGTTCTATCAACTATTAAGCTTTTATCTGAGAATACCACCTACCAAACCAAACAATACCAAATCTGAGTCTTCCTGTGTATAGATAGGACTACACTGCTAACAAGACTTGGTATGGAATGAATATTTCTCTAAGGTTGATGCTTTCTTCACACAATCTGATCCAAGCAGCATGACTCATAAGAAATCATAAACCAAATTAAACACTCTTCCAACAATCCTTTCAGCTGTGTCTGACCATTTGGTGGTGCACCACAGCATTTGTAATCTCCCTCTTCATAACACTATATTAATCTCCTCCAAGACAACAAAAATATATCACATGTCTGAAACCAAGGCGTACAACGTCCACCAGATTTGACTACAATCAATCTGGTCTCATTCACTGAGAGATTAGATAATATCATCGAATATCTTGAACACACTGGCCATAGTACCAGTTTGGACTCCAGGTTCACAGTACCTGAAGTACCAGAGCGTCCAGTTGACCTGAGAGCAGATGTCCTCCCTGGACCAAAGCCACAACTTTGACGTGAGCTCAAGGAAGGGATGATGAGGACCCAAAACTTGGAAAGATCTATAATGATCAAACTGAATTTGAAACTGCTATCGGCTAGTTCAAAGAAGACTGCAAACTGTACACTGAGGTTACTGTCGCTTTCGAAAAGAGAGAACAGACCTTCTTCAGTAAACAGGACACCAGAGCCAAATATCTGAGCAATCATAACCAGGCCTTGGGAGTACTATCAACTTTCATGGACAACCACAAGTGGAAACAAGTAGTTGATCGTGCGGACTTAATTGCAGATCCATACTGCTGGAAAGCAATCAAAATCATTTGAGAATGCTTTGGACAGATGGACAATGCTGGTAAAGACCAATCTTTGTTTTTAAGATGGAGGGTCCTCATAACAAACAAATTAGGATTGCAATGGATGAACTGGAACAACAGAATGACCAACACCATTATCCCACCTGAAAAGCGATTGTACCTTGTAGCATGGAGAAGCGCCATTGATTCAATCAAGAGACACATAAACGCCTCCAGTGCCTTAAAAACAAAGTAATATTGAAATTAAAACTTCAAAATAAGAGCTAAAATTGAATATTCCAATCCAAAATTAACCAATAAAATAAAGTGTTCAATGATGCCGTTCCCAAAGACTTCAAAATCCAATTGGTCAGAACAGAAGACAAAGAAAGCAAAAGCATTTGCAGGTTGCTTGTCGACCTGTCATGTTAAGGGGGGGTTTGTGTTGTAGAGGGACTGGAAGCGGTGCTGGTTCTGTAGACAGGTGAGCTGATTGTTGTGGACACTAGAGAGATTTTGGAGAGAATTCTTTTTTAACTTTATTTCCAAACATGGAGCTTGCAACATGAGTTTCATGTGCCTCCAGGGTTGAAAGCCAATTCCTTGTAGTTCTATTTATAGAAAAGATGTTCCTACTTTGTTCAAATGGTTTGAGGGTTAAGAAGGGGTAACTCCAGACAACACAACTGTCTCAAGAAGGGTTTTTTGACCTGAGTAATCATGCTTTACTGATTTAATTTTCTGGCTGCTGCCATGTCATGCTTGTCCACCTTAAAACCAGAAGAAGCTTTCCTCTAATTGATTTCATCAACTAACACAAATAATGGAAGCTCTAAAAGAAGGCAAAATGAGAATTGACTCAAGGCCAGAGTAATGCCTAGTAAGCAGTACATATTGCAGGCAGACTCATGATGAGAATCTGTCTGCTTTTGGCTTGTTTGACATCTTCTGGCCATCCCCCAAGATTTTAAATTTGGAAACAAAGAGGACAGCCTCTTTTAATTTTCTGGCAATCAAAATAGAAATTCTGACTTATCGCAAACACCCCTAAATGAGCAAATGTCTCTAGTGAAGTTAATCTGGGAGCCTAGTGGTTCCAACCATCGTGTTGGAAACTGTGGTAGCTACAGTTTTGAATGCCAGACAGAGCCAAAACAAGTCCACTTGCCACCAGACTGCAACCTTTGAAAACCAAGCTGGAATACAAAGGAAGCATTGCTTTCAAGGACGCAATGGAGCTGGTGGAAGAAATAACCCATCTCTTGATGTTGACTCACGTCAAGGGCGAAGGCAAATTGAAACAACCTAAGTCAATGGGCAAAGACAAAGCTGCTAAAGCCCAACAGTTTAAGCAAAAATTCAAAGATCAGGGAGAATCCTCAACTGCAAACAAAAAGGCAAAGTTGGAATGTGTCCTCTGCCCTGGAATGACAAATCACGCGACCAAGAACTGCTTCGACTATTAAGAACTTTGGTTGCAGCAGGGAAAACGGAACTACTTGCCAAGGCAATGGAACATGCTGTGACTCACTTGTGACCCAACTCAACAAGCCGTTGGACCCAAACCTACTGCAAAGAAGGCGGTTGGTGGAAACAACAAGAAGGGACCCAACGGTAGTCTGAAGTGTTCTCTTGGAGCGATTGGTTTGCCGCTTCAATAAAAATTACAAAGATAAGAAATACAATACACTACCTCTGATGTCAAGGACATAAGATACTCCTCTTTCAGAACAAGTTTTGCTGTCTTTGGAATTTAACAGTTGGCGGGACCATCTGGCGGGACCCTCCTCTGCGGTGGCGGGACTTGGCGGGACTTCAGAGCCAGTAGATGGTAGCTGCTAGCTTAGTACTCGGAGTTGTAATCGGAGTTTGAAATACTGGGGATGGGCTAGAGTAGCAGCTGAGTAGGTACATTCAAGTAGCTAATAACAATTGTCCATCCAAAATTCATTGCTCCTAATCGGATTTTTTGCTCCTAATAGGAGCACTACTAGCGTTTTCCACTCCTAATAGCAAACCAATTGGACCCATAGGAGCCCTAATGGGGAGTTTTCCCCCGATAATGACCCTTCGCACCTGTGAACATAAAACAACCAAGAACAAATTATTCGGCTGCACAATGAAGACTAAAGCAACTTAACTGCAGAAATCTCTTCTATTGCAATATAAACTATGAGAATTTTTAACTTAACATAATGATCCAATGAAAATTTTCTCAACTCTGCACTTGTACATATTGCCATCCCCATTAAAATTTCATGGCAAATTTTTTTCCCAACATCAATTTTTCACCCTGCATGTTTATTAACAATTTTAATACGTGCCTGAGAGAGAAAATTTTGCCCCACCAGATCATCTTCAAAGCCACTGCCATTTCAAAACTGCACTATGTCAACTTATATTAATTCTTGATTGCATGTAAACTTAACTACTTATTTTGTAGTGAATAAATTCCTGATTGTGAATTCTGAAGAATTAATTAACTTGATTTGAATTCAAAAGGTAGCTCAGTCAAATAGAAATAACAATGGAAGAATAATGATTTGTAACATGTGAGACACAAGTTTGTATTACGTCATTCATTAAACCCATTAAGGGCACTGGGCGACAACTTTTTCCATTTGAGTGAAATTTTTGCCAGAAAATTTCAGGATGAAGGCTCAGAAAAATTTTCTGATGGCAAACCCCACCAGATGCCCAAAGTTTTGAGATTTGGAGTCCTAACGGGTATCCTAGTAGGACCCCTAGCCGCGTTTGACTAGCTTTCCGACTAGGACTATCAACACGCTATTACCAATGGGCTGAAAACGCCGTTAGGAGCTATAAATCCGATTGAAAGCGCATTTGGAGCTCAATTGGAGTCCGTTTGGAGTGCTGTTAGGCCTAACAGACAGCCTAGTCCGATTTGGACTCCGATTTGGACCCGAATCGGGCCCTAATCGGGCCCCAATCGGACTCCAAATCGTTTTCCGAATAGGAGTACGTGCAATGGATGTGTTTGAATGCTTACCCCCATTGGATTCAACTTAAGGTGTGCTATCAACGCCATTATGTGACGGCAAGGCATTTTATTTGACACATGGAAAGAGCAATCTGTACAATTCACTGGATTCAATGTGACAGAATGACGTGTAGCAGTATCTGAACCAGTACAGTGACTAGGGTTGCGTTGAACTATGGCCTCAACTGTATTTCTTGAAATGAATGCATTGTAAGCGTCTGTACTGGTGGTGTGTTGCAGCAGCTCCACATTGTATTGGTAGCACTGTTCATTCTGAATAAACCAAATTAGTGGTACACAACCTGCAATATCAAGTTCTGCTATTCAAACCTCTGCAGCAAGTTTCTCTTCGACGCTTTCACTGTATTGCTTGCCCTTTTCAACCAGTTTAGAGATCGTTACTGACTTTGCCTGCCGTGAATTGATGTCCAATAAATGCAAAATAGTCTGCGCCATTGTAAACTTTTTTAAGTCCACTCCTGTCTTTGCACGACTGTTGGATCCTTCGCCGCGACTGGTCGCATTATTTCCAGCAGAAAAAACATTTTTTGTGTGGTAGAAGCAGACCTTCTCCTGATTTTCAACAAGGGCTGTGATGTATTTTCCTACTTTGATCGGCAATACTCAAAAAACTTGTTCAATGCTTCACGAGATTTGAAGTTTCTCCAAACTACGCGATTCATGTCATTGAAGAAGTTTGTGTGTATTTCCCCAGTGAGTCCTTTGCAGCCCTGGAATCAGCTCCATGTAATGGATCTTGCACAATAGGTGAACCTGTTATTCTTTGTTTAAGAAGGTAAAAGTCAAATGACTACTGGTTATCCTTACCTTGAAAAAAAGCTTGCAGGAGACCATGAAAGCAGCACCTTGATCAGTCATACATGTTCCACCACCAGCCAATCCAGTTTTTTTGTAATGGGATCCAAGTGACCTCCTTCATAGATGAAGCAAGAGCAGTAGTTGTGGCCAACAAGTTGCGGAAAGTCAAGCCATTCCTACATAGGTACAAGTCCGCAGTCAAACTATATGACAACAACAACCGCATGAGGGCCATCTGTGATCACATCTCCAAGCAGTTTTCCTTGACCAATGAAAAAGTATTTACCTTGGCTGACAGAGTATTCCAGTGCCCAGGCATGGACGCGGTCAATCACTGGAAACCTGTCCAGCCATCTGCCCTTGTGGCTCCATTCTCGCAATGCCACAGGTGCACCAAAAACTTGACTTTCAGCAGCACACAAGTAGTGGTGTTGGGGATGGAAGGCCCATACCAAGCGTTGCTGTTCAAGGGCAACTGCACTAAGTGCCGCATGTGGTACAATGTGGATTCTGTCAGAAGCAGTTGATAGAGATGTATCCACTTGAAAAATCCTGTCAGTTGGCTTCCTCAAGATCAATGAGCAGTACTACGTCACCATACCTTTTGCGGATCTCTGGCTAAAGCACCTGCCATCTGGCCTTCTGTTGGTATTTTCTTGCATGTTAAATACTAAATTGCTTATTTACTCATGCCTCGCACATAGGGTGAAGCTGTATCGTGAGCAGCGCACATATTCACTGGCCCTCCCAACCATCAAAGTGCCTGATCCAGACAGCGCAGTGATCTTCAAATGTGGATTTTACGTGTATCACATGCTACTACTGCAGCAGTACATCTCCAAGATCCCTGCCAATGATGACTATGAACATATGCAGTACACTCACTTCAGACCTTCCTGGGCCCCCAAAACAACACATTTGTGGAACAACTCCCTATTTCTGGGTCCATACTTACCAAAAACAGGTGATTCTATTCATGACATCAGACCCGCGATGCGGGAATACGTCACCTTCATGACTGACTACTTCAGCAAGAAGTGATGTCACCGCTGCGACGGGTGCCACCAGTTTTACAATGGAAAAGAAATCTCTGGCAGTGTAATGGATGGGAAAGTCATTTATGTTCTGTGCCTGGCTGTGTGTTGCCTATTCTTGGTGTGAACACATTGTTCTGCTCATCGCATGCCCAGCTGAAGAATGAGTGCATCATCTCTGGCTGCAAGCGAAAAAAGACAGACACTGTTTTGAGTACCTGCGGACTCAGCTCTCACAACGCGACTGTCCAGGAAATCATTGGGAAACAGTGGAACAAGGACTTTAAAGCGACGCGAAAGTCCAAGAAAACGCGAACATCTACAGTGCATATTGATACACAAGAAAAAGAGTTAGTAGCGAATCAGCGGTTCAAGTACAGACTGAAGCAGCGGTTCCTGCCTGGAATCTTTATGGCTGTATGGAGCTGCGGCATGATCATTGGAATATCTAAGATGTACTCTTTTGAGCCTTCTACCTTTATTTCTCGCTTCTTATGCCACTGTTTTGCGCGAATGGGCGAAGTACCTACCTTTGTTTTCTACGATAGAGCCTGCCGCTTGCTCCAATCCCTATGCGCCCGACACGTTGCAGGAAAATTCACAATATATGAAAGGTGCACTTAACTTATTTATTATTATGCGCTCTGTTCATTATATAGTGTTCTGTTCTTATACTTACCACCAATCTTTGTTGGAATCAGGTTCTTGTACAAGACTGTTACGTTTGTGGTTGACAGGTTCCACTTTCGATGCACAGGGACAACTTCTGTACAGAGCATTGCGATCCAGCAAAATTCAAGGAATTGACATCCGGAAGGCCTGCAAATGGAAAGGGAAGGTTCAACACGTCCGCGGCAGAACAGTGTGCCAAGTGGTTCGATCAAACCGCTCACCTGATTCACTTCCACGAGCCTGTCCAAGCGGATTTCATTATGTGGTGTCTCGCAGACTTGAGAAACGACGACATCCAGAACAGAATTCAAAGAAGAAAAGAGTTATTAGAAACGAAAGCGAAGACCAAATGGAAGCCGAGGGGGAACAACAAGAAAAGGATGACAAGGAGGATGATGAAGACGCCAGCAAAGATGATGGTGAAGGAGTGGAAGGGGATGAGGAAGAAGAGGATGAATAAATAACAAACTCGCATTTACAAACTTGGTTTTAGTGCCCCTTGCGTCGACAGTGAGAAACACAGATCAGAGAGAATGAGAACAGTGTTTGGGAGCGGGAGAACGAGAAAGCCCATTCATCACTACCAACTGCGCATTTTTGCCATTTTTTGTTAAGACACTTTTGGCGGGACAAAATTAAACGGCAATAATGTCAAACTGCACCTGTACAACAATCCCCTGCTCATTGACATATGGGAAATACAGAAGACTGGGTTGGAGGAGAAGTTATCAGACCAACAAGAGGTGGAGGAATCAAGTACAAAAAAGACCCTACCATGGAGAGCCGGAACATATGGAAATAACATACATGATGGTGCAAAGAGAGCAAGAAAATTCTTTAATTGCAGGGACAAACAAACACTAGAAGCCATTGGGACCAGAATCAGCAATTGTCTGAACAACACATATGACAACATATACACCGATGGATCACTGAAAACCATCAAAGGGGCTCCAAGCATAGCAGGGTCTGTATTTGTCAGAGACGGCGCTAGCAGTGGCAGACAAGTGAACTTCAAACTGGAAGGAAATGCACACTCGGCAAACCCTGAACACATGGCCATGAACGCAGCACTAATTGGGTGTGGGGACTTCTCAAACACAATCAATATTGATAACATGACTGTAATCTCGACCTACAATAGACTAAAGGAACTCAACTTCAACATACACCCCAGAGAACTGAACAAGAAAGCAAATGTAATGTCCACAGCAATCACATGTGAAATCATGAAAGAAAGAAACAGAGAAGGAATGACAGTTCTGAGGTGAAACATGTAAAAGGACACAGTGGGGAAATTGGCAACGAACAAGCTGACAAGGATGCCAACAAAGGACACATGGCACCACTGCTCACACAGAATGCCCACGCCCAATCAAACATAAAATTCATCCTAAAGGCAGATGGGAATATCATTGAGGGAGCATACAGGAACAACCTAAAAGAAAGAACCAAAATAGCAGCACACTTGGAATGGATAGACCAACCAAAGCACAGACACATCAAAGAAATCCAGGAACTGGTAGACCTGGGACTTACCTTCACAGTCATCCAATGTGGACACAAAACAACCTCGCTATTCACCAGTGAAAACCTCAGCCACTACAGGAAATACCTGATAAACTCAACACATAAGCAACTACCAACCCAAAAAGAAATGCGAAGAAGACATCAGGACCTCTACCCCGATGGATGCTGTAGAGTATGCCTCTCAGATGAGGAAGAAACGAATGAACACCTATGGAACTGCCCAGTAATGCAAGAAACCAGAGGCAAAATCATGACCAACTTCATCGAAAATCTTAGTAAAAAGATGAGGAAGAATGCCAAAAGGGAAGCAAGGAGAAACCACAACAACCCAGTAACCCTGAGGGAGACATCCAACCAACTCTAATACCAACGGGAAACAACCCGAAAGGAGAAATTGAGAAAGAAAGTAACCTGACACTAGATGAAATTAATACCAAACTGGAAAAGTGGTTCAGAAACTGGATGGGACAACCAACAAAACAATACATGGAAGAAGACATGAACCCAATAAACTCCAAAACAGACAGATTCTCATTCGAACAGATTGCAGGATATGGACTTATACCAGAAATAACCCACGAATGCATCAGAAAATGTGGAGTACAGAAGGCGGAAAGCATCAGAAGAATTATTGTACAAGCATGGAAAGACCTGAGATACGAAGTAAAGGAGAAAATCTGGAAACACCGCAACGAAAAGACAATTGAATTTGAACTTGCCTGCGGAATCACTGAGAAAAAAAAGAACAAGAGGAAAGATAAAAACCCCAGAAAAGAGGGACCCAGAAACAAAACTGAAAGGAACAATGAACCAAGAACAACCAGAACCACAAAGATCAAAAATGAAACCATACGTCAACTATGCGAGGGGATAATGAATGCAACAGGAAACCATGAATGCTCAGGAAGAATGGGGAGAATTAAAAAAGCAATCAAAACGCTAATTGAAGATAGAAAAGGAATCAGGAAAATACGACCTGGATGGACAACAACTTCTAGCAGATACATGAACGCATACGTCAAGAATGAAGAATTCGAACACAAACCAAAGAAGCGCCAAGTGCCAGGAAAGAAATTGAAAACCAATGAACAGAACAGACAGGGAAACAAAAAGAAGGAAACACACCGTGAGGAAAAGGAAAGTGAAAAGAAACAACTGAAAAGGAAACTGGAAGAACTACAAGAATATGAAGACAGAGCATTCAAGGAGCTGAGAAAAGGGAAAACAACATTAGAAGAAATCAGCCATGACATAGCAAGGGAAAGACAAAGACTGGAAATACCTGACGAAGATGTGGACATGGGACCAGTGTCCCTACAAATACCCAAAGGATGGCGACAAGGGTCGACCCATCCAGAGGGGACCCTACCAACACAAGGACCAAGCAAGCAGCAAGGGGACTGGAACCCCACAAGCAAGAGACATATGGAGGCCAGATGGGGGCTCTCTTTTTTCCCCACAGGGGTTTTTGATAACGAGGCCCCCGATAAGTGTGGAAGCTCAAGAGGAGCTGAGGGATGGGAGTGGAGGAAGTGGGGTTGTTGTAGATTAGGGGTGCACAATATAGGTGGAAACTCAAGACGAGTTGGAGGATGGGAGCGGGGAAGTGGTAGTGATAGTAGACTGGGGATCTACAAGGGGGGTTAGGTGGAAATCATCGCAACCCGGAGTATGAGGCCGGGCCTTACTAATCAATCCGAGTAATTGGGGGGAAAATAGTAGTTCGACAAGTGTTTATTACAAAATACAGTTCATACCAAAAAAAAAAAAAAAATGTTGGCCCCTGTCCAACAGAGTTAACTCGAAGAAACCAAAAGCAACAATTCGGTTTGATCAAGGGACAGCGTCAAGGAGATCAACAGATGTGGAGTACATCAATGCTGGACCAAGCAACACTAAGCCAAAAGCGCGGATACGGCTCAATCTGTCGAAAGGATTATACAAATCAAAAGAACAGATGAAGATGGAATCAAAAGAACAAGTGAAGATGGAACCTGTTGGCGCTGGATGGAATCGTGGGGATGACAGATTTGGTGGATCTCCTGGACCAACACCAAAAGCGGAGGACGACAATGATGAAATACTGTCGTACTCAAGTTCGGACGTGGGATCGGATTGGGGACCCGATCGGATGGTTTTGGTTGATGGGGAACTCATGGAAGGGCTCCCAATTGTTGATGGGGAATTGTACACGCCTGGGCGATACAGGGCAGACTTCTGAGAGTATATGTGGGTTATTTATTCCCTTCCTTCCCTACTCTCCGTTTGTCTTTTCACAAATAAAAAAACCTTGGGTTGTTTTTAAAAGACTTTGGTTTATTTTTAAAAATAAAGAAGATTTTCAATGTCCGAACATCCATTAGCCCCAGGAGACGCCAGCACAGTCGCAGGTCTGCTGGACCGTATCTGCAACAGTCGGGACTGCAGACACTTCATCAATGTTCCATTTTCGCCCCCCTCAGTTGCAGACGGGACGTGGATTAGCGGCTACCAATGGATAACCAAGCCGCACGCGGATGGCTCTGTTAACCCCAAGTCACTCAAGTCACGTACTATAGCGAGCGGCACGCGCGATTCGGACTCCGATTCGGGAAACGATTCGGAGTCCGACTAGGGTCCGAATCGGAGTCCGAATCGGAGTAACCCCGAATCGGGCTCCAGTCGGAATGGCCAATAGGGCTATTGGCGTTCCTAGCCGCCTCCTAATGGAGTCCTAATCACTTCTCGTTAGGAGGAAACAACTTTTTCCTGCAATTTGAGCATTGTCCTATTAGGAGCTACTCAGTCCTATTAGGACGACCGACTAGGACTTAACAACCTATGAAAATAACTGTCAACTGCAAAACACTCTAAAAAAATTCCCAAAAATTACAAACCATCTGAAAAAATTTAAAAAAATTGCAAAAATACAAAATTAAAATTTCAGAATTTTATGATATTATAGTTAAAATTAATCATAAAAATTTATCAATTTTTCAAAGAAACCTCTGGCTACTAACTAACATTTGCTAAGTTGGTCATTTCTCATGTCCACCATGCTGAACAAAAAAAAGTCTGCCTGAAGAGGGTCCAAATATCGCAAAATGTGTCCCATTTTTTCAAACCATCCAGCACACTGTTCTGCTGCTGATGTGTTGAATAAAGGCTTGTTACCTTGGTATAGCCTAGCAAAAGACCTAGCGTCACAATTCTCCATGTAGAATCTGTCTCGACGACTATGGTTTCTGAAGTGAAATCTGTCAACAACCCAGATGATTTTTTGGTATAGCATCCTAAGCACAGAAGTTAGATTCTATCACAGCAAATACATCCTTACTTGTGGAGCAGCTTGTTTTGCTGAGCGCCGTTTTTCAAAGTCCTGACAAAAACACATGCTTTGTCATAAAACATGAATGTAGGATACTCATCCAGCCTCATGAATGTTTGACAAAGAAATCCTGTGATAAACTTGTTGGACTCAAACGAGTACATCTTCCCAATGTCCATAATGTGCCCACAGCTCCACACAACCAGGAACACCCCTGGCAGGAATCTGTCAAATGGGCTGTAACAGAACCCAAACTCCTCATAATTCCTTTCATCATCCTTCACATGCCCCACTGACACTCGTGTCTTTCCACCATACTTCTTTGCAGTTTTCTCACTAATTTTCCCACCGCCTCCATATGTTCTACTTCCTTGCACGACAGCGGCTGGTAATCAAAAGAGTTCTCACGTTCTCGTTTTTGATTCGCACATCCTGAAATGATGCATTTCCCCTTCAATCCTGCATGATTGATACAGAATTTTGTATTGATCCCAATGATGTCCAAATTGCATCCAATCACTCTGCACAGCAAGTGCCCCATCACTTTTCCATCCATCACTGCCGCACTATACTCCTGGCCTTTGCTATCAACAACATGACATTCTCCACATGAATGTTTCCATTTTACTGCAAAGTGCGCATTCATCCACTCCACATATTCCTTCATTGCCAACCGCAAATCTTCTACATTATCAGACACTTGATTGCTTGAGTACTCTCCAAGATGTAGGGAATACGGAAACAGCCGTCTGCCCTTCTCCCCCCAAGATGGTTGGAAGCAGCAATAATCAAAATCTTCATGAGCTGCTTGAAGCGCCTCTGAAACTGCTGGATCCTGAATGTACTCTTGCAATAGGAGCATCTGGTACAAGTAATACGCCCGCTTGAAAATAGATGATGATGCAGCTGAAGGAATCCCTGAATACTGTTCAGTATCTGATGAAACAGAAGGAAATGCTGAATGGTATGCATTCTGCAGAGTATACATTTTACATCTAAGGAATAGTCCTGTCAGTAAATGACAAGCAACAAACACTACTAATAGCACTCCTAATAGCGATCCTAATCGCGGTCCTAATCGCGCTCCTAATCGCGCTCCTAATCGCTCTCCGATTCGCTTCCGATTCGGAACGCTATTAGGAGCGCTATTAGGAGCGCGATTAGGAGCGCGATTAGGACCGCGATTAGGATCGCTATTAGGAGTGCTATTAGGACCAACACTTACAGCATTACAGACGGCACATTCTTCAGCCACAAATTTGCAAATGCAACAGTCATGTAGTATTTAGAATTGATTCCAATGACTTTTTGCTTTCTGATTGTATTCATTGGGTAATGTTCTATGGTGCTGTTTCCTTCG
>JAIVFH010000097.1:0-126614 GCA_025765595.1 Obelidium mucronatum | reverse complement strand
GTTGGAAGATTGGCTCTATAAAATTTGACTCATAACGCTCTGTTTCTATTGAATATCATTTGGAGAACATTGTGCTTGGCGATTGACTGTGAATAGTCAGATTAATTAACACATCCACCATTCGTAGCAGCCCGTTTAGCTCAGTGGCAGAGCGTTGCACTTGTAATGCAAAGGTCCGTGGATCAATCCCGCGAGTGGGCACTGCTTATGGAGAAACTCTTTTGAGTTGGAACTCGTTCTTCCGTGTGGCCAAGCTTAAAAAAAAACGTAACAAAATGGCGCAGAAGGAAGCTGCTGTGCTGCTTTTGGACGTTGGAAGCTCAATGTGGCGAACGATTGACGCCGACGGAAAGAGTCGCTTGGATAATGCATGTTCAGCGATTGAGCATATTTTGCATTCAAAGGTGTTGTGGGCAATTGATGTGCTCGTCTATGCTGATGCTTGCGGTCGTAGATCATCGGGGGCCGCAAGACGGATTTAGTGTCTCTGATATTAGTGGGAACTGATGGTATTTAACATCGTGTCTTGTATTGCCGTGGCTCGCGCTAACTGAAGTTGCCTAGATACGGACAACGACCTCAACACAAAAATGGGCAAAGGATATGAGAACATCACGACCTACACACAAATCGAAATGGCCAATTTACAGACACTGCAGTTTGTAACCGATGGATGCGTGAAGGGGCAGGGCTCTGGAGATGGTATTGTTCAAAGCAAGTTGGTTGACCATGATACTCACATACCTCATCAAAGTCGTGGATGGAATTGTTGTCGCGATTGCTCTCCTGGAAAAGCATTGCAAGCATTTGAAGTGGCTCAAGAGCATATTCATTCTCTCAGACTTCATGTCACCCATCAACCAAGACGATGCAAAGACCGATACTGAAGAAAGCATCCGACTACGACGTTAAAGTGAATCTTATGTAAGTTGCTTCATTGATTCTTCCGATATCTAAAGGAAAACCTTGTCAGAGGGTTTGGTTTCAAAGATGATCCTCCGCCAGAAACAGACAGAACCCAACGCGCCATCAACGAACGCTTCATGCGATCATTTTCCGAAGCCACAAATGGGGATATTTTCAGCGCAGTCGAAGCCTTATCATTGTTGGGAAGTCTCCGTGCCCGCTCAGTTCGTTCTACAACTCTGATTCGTACAACGATGACGTTAGGCGATCCATTTGACAACATTGACGCGAGTTTGAGCTTTTCGGTTTGGGGCTACGCGAAGATTAAAGAAGCAAAGTTACCAAGTGCCAAAAAATGGTCCAAAGCCGTTAATACAGTTGGGGAATCTGCTGACGTGGCAGGGGAATTGTTTCGAGGGGATGTTGTCATGGAACGAACGTATAAGGTGAAGGATCCGAATCTTGAAGAAGGTGATGATGGCACAGGGGATCAAGTAATGGATAGTGTGGAACTCAGCAAGGATGATTTAATTCGCGCTTACAAGTACGGAAAGGATTTAATTCCTTTTAGCGAAGAAGATCGTGGAGCAATGAAGCTTAAGTCCACAAAAGGGTTTTCGATTCTTGGCTTTATCAAAAGTACAGATGTAGGTGTTGCTTCTCTTCGTCCTGTTGCTCCAACTAAAAAAAAAAAAAATAGATCACCAGAGAGCTGCTCATAAACGATCCCATACAAATCGTTCCAGATCCAGGCTCTCCATCTACCTCGAAAAGACTCTTTGAAGTCCTTGCTCTCTCCCTTCAAGCCAAGGACATGTATGCACTCGTTCGGTACGTTCGCGCCGATGACGCGGGCCCCAAACTTGGGGTCCTCATTCCCCACATCGGAAAGAAGATCTGGTGTGCATGGATTCAGATTCCTTTCAAAGAAGATGTCCGCGAATATTCGTTTACTACTCTGGCACCTCTCCTGTTGAACCCAGGTTCCAACTCTCAGACTCAAACATGGGTGGATCAAACCTCTTCTGCTTCTTTGGCAGCCTCGGCTTTAAGTCAAGGTGGCCTTTCAAATGCAGGAGAATCGAAGCGAAAGAAAATGAATCATCGTATCGTGGACACGGCAGAAGCTGACAAAAGGATTGATCAATTTATTGATGACATGGATTTGATGAATGCTCTGGATGACGACGGGTAAGAGAATATTCACTGCTGGATAATCCTAAGTCATTTCGATTAGCGAGCTTAGCGAAGCCTTCAAGCCATGCGATTTATTTAACCCAGGATACCAAAGAATCTATCAATGTATCGCCCACAGGGCGATACACCTTGAGGATAAGCAGTTACCTCCTTTAGATCCTCGATTTGTTGCTGGCGTGTTACCCATGCCTGAAGTTCTTGAACGCGCAAAACGATCATTGGATGACTTCAAATCAGCGTTTGAACTCACAAAAGGTATGTGATGTGGACGAATCTCATGGATATTCATGTCTGGTATTAGTTGAGGCGGACAAGGAAGACAATCGCAAGAGGTTTAAAAAGGGTGTCGACAATGCAAAAGAAATCGAAAGATCGGTGCTTAATGCAGCAGCAGCAGCTCAAACTGATATTTCCGGTGGTGTGGCAGCGACAACATTTGATGCCGTATCTGGCAGTGCTATCACGTCGGTTGGAACAGCAGACCCTGTAACCGATTTCAAGACTCTCATGGCCCGCGCTGACGCCGGAATCGCCGGTGCTGCTATGAATCAAATGGCATCTCGTGTTGTATCATTCCTCCGTGAATCTATTGGAAGTCAATATTTTGCCAAGGCTTTGACTTGTATCGTGGCGTTCAGAGAGGAAAGTGTCGATAAGAAGCATCACAAAAGATTCAATGATTTGTTGGTTGAACTCAAACGCCTCTGTTTGGAACAAGAAGAAGAGAGATTTAAACCATTCTGGATATTGCTGAAGAGAGAAAGCAATCCCGTGGGCTTAATTTCAGTACAGCGAAGTTTCGGGAAGTGAATACACCAGCCAAGATGCTGTTGAGGTAAACTTTAGTCTGGTTTGCACCACATTTGTCTCCTAACATTGTGATGTTATGCAGTTCTTTTCCGACACTGTTGAATCATCGGTGCCTGCTTCTATCGAGGCCGTTGAAGAGGAAGATGACCAAGATTTGATTGATATGTTGGACTGAGTTCTCAATGTTTGGTGAAGGCAAAAGGAATAATGTTACATTTCTTTTTCCGATATTGCGAATCACTGTGTTATCATGTAAAAGCATCTTGTTGTTTATTTTAACTCCTCCAATATTTATGCCGGAGCCAATGTCAGATTTGACAAAGTCTTGAAGTATGTTTCTTCTGCCTCGACTGCCTTTTTGACAATCTCATCCCGGTCATTTGTCAGCTCCAGCTCTTTCGTCTGAAAGACTCGAACTTTCATTCGAATTAACGCCCCCATGATCATCACTAGAACCAACGTAAACAAAGAAGCCAACCCAGTCGAATAATAACGTTCCAAAAGTATGTCGGGATCTGCTGCAATGTAAGTCATGATTGCAATTCCGCAGTAGCAAAGAGAAGAAGCTGCTATTCCATGCCACGCAATGATTCGGAATTCGGGCTTCATTTCTCCTGTATCCATTCCCTGAACCGATTTTCTGAGGTATACTATGAAACAAACCAACAAGGACGTGTCAAACACGCAAGTCAGCAATCCTCCCAACAGCAAACTATAAATAACGAGATCTTTCATGGTTGATCGATTTTCAGATAATGGCGTACTATAGAACTCGCATAAAGCAACTGAAATGATTTTGCTGGCGAAAACAAATGGTGCAACAAATGTGAGAAATTTGTTGATGAGTAAAGACGGCCGATGAAAACGGAGAATATCCTTGGATCTGATCCAGCTGTAGTACATGTAGCAAATTTCTATCCAAACGAGGGAGATTGAGGCCAAGAATCGCAGTACTTCTTCACCACGAAATTGTGTAAACTCCCGTGTTGATATCATGGCACTGACAAGGCTGTAAGACGCGACTCCCAGAATAGATCCAAGAAGGCTGATATTGAAAGGGGACGCAAATTGCCTCATGGTTTTCACAGATTCTTGATATATGGCAAAGTGAATAACATAGGCTACTTCTATTACCGAAATCGCCACAGAGACAGAGTATATTCTAACGGCAATGTGTGAAGACTCTTCACGAATGAGCGAGGCCATATTTTTAAACTGAAGACATTTTTTCATTGTCTACAGTCTCCATTGTCACAAGCTGGACAACGGATTCAAATCAAGCTTAAAGCGGGCCGCAAAAAATGCTGTTCTGCATTTTGCTGAAAGTATTATCGTATAAAGGATTCCTCGGCATCCCTTAGTGGCTTTATCAGCTCCGCGCGAAAAGCATCTTTCCCAGCATCGCGATTCATGTTTATTTTAAATGTTTATGCCGTAGCCAAATTCAGATTCGACAAACTCTTCCCGATCGCTTTCTTGACAATCTCGACGCGATCAGTTGTAAGCTCCCGTTCTTTGGTCAGAAACACCTGCACTTTCATTCGAATCAAAGCACCCATAATCATCACGAGAACCAAGGTAAACAGAGAAGCCAGCCCAGTCGAATAATAATGTTCCAAAAGTATGTCAGGATCTGTTGCAATATAAGTCATGATTGCAATTCCACAGTAACAGAGAGAACAAGCAACTATTCCATGCCATGCAATGATTCGGAACTCTGGTTTCATTTCTCCAATGTCTCCTCCGTCAACGGATTTTCTCAGATATACTATGAAACTGACCAACAAAGTCGTGTCAAACACACAAGTCAACAATCCTCCCAACAGCAAGCTAAAAATAACGAGATCCCTCATGGTCAATCGATTATCAGATAAAGGCGTACTATTAAACTCGTAAAGAGATACTGCAATTATTTTACAAGAGAATACAAGAGGCGCAACACCAGTAAGAAATTGGTTGATGCGAAAAGAGGGTCTATGGAAACGAAGAATGTCCTTGGATCTGATCCAACTGTAATACATGTAGCCCATTTCCATAAAGATTAGACTAATTGAGGCCAGGAATCGTAATACTTCCTCAGATACAGCCTGTTTGAACTGTTTTGTTACAAGCATGGCACTGATAATGCTATAGGATGCAACTCCTAAAATAGATCCAAGAAGACTCATGTTGAAAGGAGACGCGAATTGCTTGATGGTTTTCACAGATTCTTGATACCGCGCAAAGTAGATAATGTAAACGACCTGCATTCCAGAAAGCGACACAGACGCAGAGTATATTGCAACGGCGATATGGGAAGACTCTTCGCGAATGAAGGATCCCATTTTTTAAAGCTCAAGATATTTTCCATTGTCAAATTCACACTTCATTGTTTACATTGTCGCAAACGCATTTGTCGAGGTTCAACAATAAACGGTTCCATCAAATCATATTCTTTACTTTTTTTAGGCCACCTCAACCGTTTTGCATTGTGTCGAAAGATTACCTTGACGCACATAGGATTCCTCAGCTTCCTTTGCGCGTTTTTTAATTTCCTCGACAACATGCGTCTTTCCATCCTCTTTTGCCTCACACAGCTTCACTTTCATGCGAATCAGTACCCCCATGATCATGACCATCATCCAAGCAAATATGGCCGTAAGGGCTGTGATTGAGTAATCTTCCAAAGCAAGTCCTCCAAATCCAATGCTTAACCCCACTACAGACATATCGAAAACAGCTAAATAACATATCGAACAAGTAACTAGTCCATGCCACGCAATAACGCGAAACTCTGGTTTCATTTCTTCGATTTCACCACAATTGAGAGTCCTTCTCAGATACATTATGAAACTGATCAACAATCCAGTATCAAATAAACTGGTCAGCATGCCGCCCAAATTTAAACTAGCGATTACTAAATACTTCATGACTATTCTATTCTCGGAGGTAGGTGAACTATTGAACTCAAATAACGCCGAGGCAATGATTTTAAAGAGAAATATGACGGGAGCGGAAACCGACAAATACTGAGTCATCTTCAACGTAGGTTTATGAAAACGTAGAACATCTTTAGAGCGAATGTAGGAGTAGTACATGTAGCTCGATTCCATGATGACAAGACTGATTGTCGCAAGAAACCGTAAGACCTCATGCGTAATTATAGCGGACGCCGGCAATACAATGAGCAGAATATTAAAAATACTGTAGAGCATGATTCCTAGTATGGAGCCCAACAGTGTCACATTGAACGGGCTTGTGAGTCCTTTGCTGTCAATAACCGACTCTCGACGGATCACGAAATTGAGAAAGTAAGCGACTTGAATCAGCGCGATAACGACGCAGAAAATATATATTCCAAGCGCAATGGTTGACGAGTCGTTGCCTGCCAACGAGACCATTTTTTTTTCTTTGTTCAGCTCCCAAGTCTCCATTGTTGCTTACTACAATAAATATTATTACAATGATTTTCTGCCTCTAGTTTGATTATGATTCTGCAGAGACTGTTTGATAGTGGTTGACAGAGAGATGATCATGTCCCTCTTCATTTTTATCCCAAATGTGAGATGCCTTGTCGATCTTTTAGCTCGTCAACTCCCCACCAAAACAATATCGCTGTTGTAATGAGTTCCAAAAAGTTAAAATGATCTTTTGGATCTTATCGACAGGAGCAGTGCCATAACGTCACCGAAACATGACGACAATTATCTGCTGCTACCAGTGCCAACCTTTCTCCCCGAATCCGAAGACAACTCGTTAAACTTTCAGTCAGATGACGTCTCTTTGGAAGATGGCATAATTGGCGGCAGTGATAACGACGATGATCAAACCAGAGACCGTCGAAACCACGAACAAAAGTGTAAGCCGTCAGTCTTCTTCTTATGAACAAGAATACAATCTGATTCAATGCCCTCTACTTTGCTTATAGAAACGCCAAAAACGCACAAAACCCCAACCATCATCACACTCTTGTCCTCATTGCCAAGAATCATTCACCTACAAAGGCCACCTCCACGACCACATCAAATCAACACACGAAAAAGAAAGCCCCTTCCGCTGCGAAATCTGCCAAAAAATCCTAAGCTCAACCCCATCCCTGCACCGCCACATGCTCCAACACAGCCAAGAAAAACCATTCCAATGCGAAATCTGCCAAATGACCTTCAACGCCGACAGCTCACTCACAACCCACATGCGTACCCACACGGGCGAGAAACCATTCAAGTGCCGGTTCTGTCCATCCGCCTTCTGCATCTCAGTGAACCTTAAAAACCATCTCCGTAGCCATACAGGAGAGAAACCGTATTTCTGCGGCAAGTGCTTCAAATCTTTTTTAACGAGCTCTGATTTGAAGAGGCATGATCGGATCCATTCGGGGGATAAACCGTTTGGTTGTGAGATTTGTCCGGCGGCGTTTAATCAGAGTACGACTTTTAAGGATCATATGAAGAGGCATATGGTTGTGACGCCGTTTTTTTGTGATGTTTGTCGGTTGTATTTGGCGACTGGTGGGGCTTTGACGGCGCATATGCAGTTGGAACCGCATTTGATACAGGTTCAACGAAATGAAGGGATTGTCAATGGGCAAACTGCTGCTGGTGGAGATGGCTAAAGGGGATAAACCGGGAACGAAACTTGATTCTCCGGCTGCTTGTGAGAGCCTTGGTGCTAAAGCTGCAAAAGGAAACAAGCCTATCCCCAGTCCCACCATACCTGCGTGCATTCACAAGAAGAATACCAACGGATCAATTCATTGCCAACGAATCAAGCGAAGAGGAATCTGATTCAGAGAGCGAACCAGATCTTGGAGATAGCGAAGAAGACAGCGATCTATCAGATACCGGCCATCAGCCGCCCACGCGTCGAACCCACACGGTCTTCAGCGAGACTTCGAAAAAGTAACACCCCAGCAACTGCAAGTCCGGCAGTATTTCAGGAATCTGATCAAGATGAAATCATTATTCCACGAAAGCCTGCCAAGATGCAAAAGACAGTGTCCACTCATGTCGAACAACTTGTATCTCCTGAAGCGTCGCCGCAGGTTGAAATAACGAGAAGGTCGTTAAGAAAACATGAAAATGTCGACGTTGAAGATAAGGAGGGTTTCAAAAACGAGATTGGCTCGGAGGAAACGACTCAGAAAAGAAGCAGAAGCGCTAATGAGCGAACAAAATAAGAGAATTCTTAGAGAGACGGGGGAAAAGAACTTACGGAAGTCACCGCGTCGTTTGTTGAAGTAACGTGTAGGAATAAATGCGTGACGTGCGTCTACAATTTTTTCTGGTTGAAGCGTCTCACAACCAGCTGCTCAGACACAGCCTGAAAAAAATGGAACATAATTTCAGCCCTTAAACTGCAAATGCAGCTTCAAGTTTGCTATTCTATCTGTGTGATTCTATGCCTTTCGTCAATCTCTTCAGTTTATGCCATCCCTGCCCCGGAAAAGGGCATGCAAGAGCGTTACCATTCTACGACATTGAGGGAAGAGATTCCCAAAACCTGGGAAGAGAAGATACATGAAACAGTGAAGAAACCTCAACCAACAGCAGATGTTGACATTGAAGACGACACGGGAGCGAACGATTGGCCCCAAGAATCCTTCATCAACAACAATGGCGCAGAAGAGGAAATCTATTCGACTGGCCCGAAATGCTTCGGATTTAGCTCCATCATACGAACTCACTGTACCCTGCATTTCCAAGCCCAAGCAAGGTACAACAACTCCTTCCACCTGGGAATCAAGAGGTTTCAAGTTCATCAGCTCCTGCAATACTAATAGTTTCATTGGCGTCTGTATTTGTTGTCATCGGCGCGATTGTAGCTCATCAGAAAAGTCGATTGCGACGTCGACCAGCTACCATATTCGGGATGGATTCGCCCCGTGAACTCCCCAGCAATCAAACACAACCACACGATGGCGAAATTACTTTGGCAGAGCAAATACGATTTCGGGTGGAAAGTGTGATGAGAAATGGCAGGGCTACTCCAGCCAAAGAATTTGTTCCACCCGTTTATGTTCTCCCCCCGTCTACCGATGAAAGCACTGTCGTTGACTTTGGTGAAACTGTGAGTGGGCTCTATAGTCAGATCGTTAAAGAGGAGCAAGAATAATAAACCTTTATTCTATTTCTTTTTTTCCACAAGCCCTCGGCAAAATCTTGTTAGACGCCACGACCCGAAATTACTTTTTCTGATCACGAATTGCTTGATGGACCCTTTTCCAACGGACATCGGGCAAGCAACGGATGCGCTGAATCAGGATGCAAAGTTTGTTGCCGAAGTGAGTCCAACTGTGGCGCCAGCAGAGAGTCCAGCGGCTCTTGAAGAGTTTCGTCAGGCAGAACCAGTACCACCCCAACCTCCTCAACCTCCTCAACCTCCTCAGGCTCCTCAGCCTCCCCAGCAGCAACAAGAGCAGCAACAGCAGCAACAGCAACAACAGCCACAGGCACCCCAAGCGGATCAGCCTCAGGAGTCACCAGTGGTGGTATTGGGAAATAGTGTTGCGCAAGCCATTGCCCCAATTCAAGCATTTCAAGGAGGAGTTCCATCCCCGATCGCCTCGTCTGGGGCCAGCAACAGCCTCCCTCCCGCATCAAACACTGCCGATACCAACGCCGCCCCAATCTCAATGCTCTCGTTGGGTGCCATCAACTTCATTGCTATTTTTGGTTGTGCCCTTATCGCAGTTGTTGGCCTTGCTGCTTACAGACAACGAGTCAAGAGAAATAAGGACCGCGAAAATGAAATCATCAACGATATTGTATATTCGGATAAAGCAGCTGTGCCGGCTCTGGATGCGCTTCCATCATACCATGCACCTCCGAGACCGAGTATGGCAATGAACCGAAGTGGTGCGTCTAGTGCTGTTAGTTCTAGAAGCAGAGCTTAGTTTAGTTCCATATGTGTGCTAGCAATGTGGTTTTTTCCAAATAGTTGTCTGCAAAATTGGTGTGAAATAGATATAAAGGGCCCTTTTCGATTTCGTTTAATGTGTCTACTTGACCGTCATCAATCTCGTTTTTTGAAAACCTGTTTTAAAGATTGCGTCTCACTTCTCTGCCGACTTCCCCAAGAACACACAAGCCCGACACAAGCCGCGATCAAGCCCGTTTGCGTGTCTTTGGAGCAAAAAAAGGGAAATACGCCACGACGAATCCGCAATGAATTTCCTGCGAATTGCGGCGCTGTTGCCGCTCGGCCTTGCGGCGCCGCTCAACAACTGGAACGACTGGGGCGACGACGACGACGACGAAGAAACGACGACGACGACGGCGCGCCGACGCACGCAAACTACGGCGCCGCCCGCATCGACGCAAAAGCCGGCGCCGACGCAGGTTGCGCCGCCCGTTGTCGTCGATCCAGTGCCGGCGCCGCCCGCGCCCGTGGCTCCAGCGGACCCCGTGCCGCCAGTGCCGCAGGAGGGTAACGGGTCCCAACAACAAGAACAACAAGCAGCAGCAGCAACTACAACAACAAGTCCAAGGCACTACCCTGTCCGGCCAAGTGGTAACTACCAGTGCTGCTCATGCTGTCGCCATTGCGCAGCCATTGGCTTCCCCTTTGCCTTTGCCAAGCCCCACTCCCGCAATCACAGACACATCATCTGCCCCATCAGCCTCGATCCTCTCTATTGGTGCGATAAACGCACTTGCCATTGCGGGCTGTGCAGTCGTCGCAGTCATTGGTGTTGTTTTGTACAGACGAACCTTCAAAAGAAGAAGGCAGTTGGAGGACCAAGTTATGGCTGGCTTACCAAGTCCTTCTACTTCTTCTCCAGAGCCGTATTCAGATATGCGTCGCTCGAATCTGCAAAATGAAATTGAGAGTCAATTAGGAATCCAATTGCAAAAGACGAATTGAGCATGGCAGGCGTTCGTTTTTGTTATCGCCTTTCTGTAGTTTTTTTTTTCCCTGTTGTAGACTTGTATTGTGATTGTATTGAGCATTTCCTATGGTATCACTGCTTCTCTCTTGTCGCTGTTCTGCTTTTTTTTGTTGATAGAGAGGAGCCTTGAATAAAATTTAGATGTAAATCGAACCTTTGGTTGATGATTGAACCAGACTGACATTGAAGCAATAATTAAGCGTCTTGGTCATCCTTTTAATCAATAACAATTATTAATCGTTTTAATCAAAAGGCGCTAAATGAGAAAAGCAAATGTGAAAATTTGACGTTTCCGTGACCAAGGGAGGCACTTGCAAAAAAAAGAGTCTGGCAAAGCGATGCTTTCATCGACCGTTCTAAGAGTCCTCGCACTCTTTGTGCTTTCTGCAGCTTTCATTGGCGTCGCCGTTGAGACTCGAGCGAGACGAGGACCGGCGACCGACAAAGGCCAAGCAGGCCGAGAAAGATAAGAAGAACGATCATCAACCACTGCCTCAAATCGAGCCAGTCCCTCCTGCTGTAACTCCAACTGTTGTTCCTGTCCCTGACAGTGCCGAAGCTGTTCTAGTTGCTGCGCCTGCTGCAGTCGAACCACTGCCTGCACCTGTTCCGCAAGCTCCTGTTGTTGCCCCATTTGTCGCACCACCTGCTGCTGTTGCCATCGCAAATTCAGGGCTCGTAGGCGTCACTGTTGCCGAAGTCGGCTCTTCTGCAAAGGCCACTGCCTCGCCTCCTTCATCAACACCCTCTCTGCCTGCTTCTACCATCGGTGCCATCAGTGTTTCTGTATTCGCTGTCGTTGCTATCGCGGGAATTGCCGTGTACAAAAGAAGGCAGCAATGTTCCGACTCCCTTAATGTGACCACATCAGTTGTTCACGAGGACTTTATTGAAGAACAAGACAAAGAAGACGTTCCACAACCTCTCCCGAAACTGGAAGGATTGCGTCGGAAACGGACAATCAGTCAAATTTTCAACTTTGAGAAGCGGGCATCTTTTGTTCCTCCAACGTATTTGAACGCGGATGGTATGGAGGAAAAGGATGGCGTTGTTGTTGAGTTTGCTGATACCATCAAAGAGATTTATGAGCAAGTTGCTTAACAAAAAGGCTTCCTGGATAGGTGTGTTTTTTTTTAAGGAAGGGTGTTTTTTTGGAACTGTCTATGAGAGTCTTTCTGGTTGTTTTGCATTTAAATATATATCGCCTTGTTTTTCCCCGTAACTGGAGCTGTTTCAAAATGTTGTAGTCATCACAACCTTAGACACAGACACATTCAAAACTGAAATTTCTAGCGCCAGTTTTACGTAAAAAAATCCGAAAATTCATGAAACATTTTGCGCTGTTCAAAGACAAGACGAAGAAAAATTAATAGCCAAACAACGAATGCTAACGCCACACGCATTTCTACTTTACCTGTTATTCTCGTTTTTGCATCAAACACTAGCGTTACCAACTCCTCAAGGCGCTCTAGATGTTCAAAATAACGTCCAGACTTTGGCCGACGCAACTCTCACGACTGACAGGCAACAACCAAACTTTGCTCCAGAGGAAGTTAGACTAGAGAGTCCAACTCAAGAACACAAAGTTCCATCTCTTACAGCCTCTTCTGATAATCTGGATTTGCAATTCACAGTTTCGCCGCCACAAGCCCAAATCTTGGCTGAATCTTCATCAGCCACGTCCACTTCAAACCAACAACGACCCAATGTTGTCGTACTTCCCACCTCCAATATCAGTGTCTTCAAGAATTCCCAAGACACTCCAACCAACACAACGGAATCCACGGAATCATGGCCCATGCTGAGCCTTGCAGGAACCGTTGCATTTTTAGCAGCACTAATTATCGGATCTGTCTTGACTCTGGGATATTGTTATCGCAAAAACCGTCAAACCCAGACTCTTGAAGTATCATCGAAACTCAATCATTTCAATCCACCCGTGTATCGTCTCCGAACGCTTAAAAAGGAGAGCAGAGAGTCGGTTGTTCAGTTTAGCACAACTGTTCGGATATTGTATGATGAGACTCTGGAAAGTCGGAATGGCCAAGTTCAAGATTCTATTTGATGCTAATGGGGGACGTGATGAGAAAAAAAAAAGTAGACTTAGTAGAGAAAATAGAGTGAAGATAGAAGGTTTCAGAAGTGAGAAGTATGCAGGACTCGTTGGAAATAAAGTATGAGTAATTTGTTTTAATTTTCGAGCGACGCGCCTCAGTATGATTTTATGGCTGACTGATTATTCTGTGTATTCATGGTAAGAGATCGTCGCGTAGTAGAAGTATTATTGCATGGGAAGGTTGATTACTTCATGCGAAGGTGGTATTTACTATTACCTGAATATTGGTTAATCGGTTTTTCTTCCCTCTCAAAAATGGTAAGACATCTGCACCACACCAGCAACGCATCCCCACCGCATCCAACCATCGCATGCAACCCAAACATCGTCTAACCACCTCCTTACATCTCCCAGCCACCAAAGAAGACCGCCGAAGCCGCCCCAAAGGAGAACATCCAGCTCGGACCAAACGCCCGTGAGGGTGAAAACGTCTTTGGAGTTGCCCACATCTTCGCCTCCTTCAACGACACTTTCGTCCACATCACTGATTTGACTGGTCGTGAAACCATTGTCCGTGTCACTGGTGAGTACTTTTTTGCTGATCTTGTGCTGCATTCAGTTGTTTTCCCCGTCTCCGGTTCAATGCATAGTGGGGCTTACCAAAAAGGGATTTGATCGGGTCTGAGCAAATTGATAAGGAGTTCCGGAAGCTGAGGCTGATTTTCATCGGCGTTGGTGACTCAACTCTTTTGTCATACTCCGAACCTTTGATCTTTTCCCGATTTGCCCACTCCCTCTTGTTCATGGATTGACCCTGGAGCGGCATCGGTGTGGGGGATATCTCAATGGCTGAAGGAGGAATCAAAAATAATGGCTGATGGAAGCTTTTGGATCGAGATGGCTTATTGAGGGGCAGACCAGACATTTGGATAATGAGTGGGGGTGATTTCCCTTTGTCCTGTCCAGGTCCCCTCACATCTCGATTCCGATTCCATTCGGCTTGATTCCTTCAATTTGGCTGTATCTGCCAATCCAGCCATTTGAGATTGAAACCCACCGCCCCCCTCCCAAAACAAATGTTTTTCTAAAACAATGGAACGCACCTCTGAAATAGGTGGTATGAAGGTCAAGGCCGATCGTGACGAATCCTCCCCATACGCTGCCATGTTGGCCGCTCAGGACGTTGCTGCTCGTTGCAAGGAAATCGGTGTCAACGCTCTCCACATTAAGATGCGTGCTACCGGAGGTACTGGATCCAAGGCTCCAGGACCAGGAGGTCAATCTGCTCTCCGTGCTCTTGCCCGTGCTGGATTGAAGATTGGACGTATTGAAGATGTTACCCCAATCCCAACTGACTCTACCCGCAGAAAGGGTGGTCGTCGTGGTCGTCGTTTGTAAGCTGGCGTGTATATTGTTGGGAGCTTCCTTTTTTCTTTCCTCCTTGTTTGGGGGTGGGGTTTGGGAGTTTTTTAACTTTGGCTTGCAACATTGATCATTGTTTTGGTGATCTTTAGTATAAATTTAATACTATTACGCTTCTACCAAATATACTTTAAGCATTTTGTGTATAGAATATTGGCATGGGTCACTTTGAATTTGTGATTGGGGCGCGTTCCACTGTTATTTTTAGAAACTTGACCAGGAATTAGAATGGACGGCAGGCGCAACAACAAAGCATCGCGCGCAGTCTCGGAGATCCGGAAGGCTGTTCCTGATATCAGTCGAATAGATACAACGGTTCTTGCAAGCACGCTGCGAAGCTTGAACCCCTTTAAGGAAAACTCAACAACCCTGCCCAGATATTCTCAAATATCTGGGTCGCCATCATCAGAACCGGATACTCCCCATTGCGCTACAGAAAGAGTGAGAAACCCCAATTGGATCGATCACGGAATGGCGTTTTAACGTCCGATCTTAACTACTAGTCTCCACTCTATGCGTCAGCCGCATTGAGCAGCCAACGATACCGCAGCATACAATCCAAGTCAACCCATGTGCAATCAAAGTACGAGAAAAAAAGGAATAACTCTTGTGAATCAAAACTAACAAAAAAAGCCCCCTTTTGTTTTATTTTAGTCAACACAATAGCAACGACACGCTGATCCACGATTCAAAGGAAACTCTCAATCTCCCAGGCTACAGCGTATTAAATTATGGCTCTACAAGCAGCACTTCCCGGAATTCCCTCGCTCCGCCACCAGCACTCCCGCCGCGAAGTCGTACACCCACTCAATCGATAACAGCGGAGTCTGTGCTGGACAGAATCGAGACAAAACTTGACTTCCGTGATAAACGCGATCACATCAAGACTCAATCTCAAGATGCTATTGCACCATCGCGATCGTTTTCAGTTAGAGTGCGTGATGAAGAAGAAGGATTTGATGATAGAAGTTGGAAAGGGAAAGGACGAAGCGTCGATTCAATTCATCGAGACGTGAACGGAGCGAGTCAAGAGATTAGTGGGGCCATGGATCGTGTGATGAAAAGGGGTGGTGATTTACGGGATATGAGGTCGAGTGCAGGTTTGTTGGGTTTTGGAAACGTGAGTTTACGGAAAGTCTCTCTGACGCGACCGTTGGTTAAATACAGATCGCCTTGGAAATGTGACGTCCATGTTTCAAAGAAATGGAAATGTTGTGGAAACAGAGGCATGGATTCAACGTGCTCAGGTATGTGCTCGTGCCAGGCGCTTGAGTTTCTCAACATTCGGTTGATTGCATGATTGAAAAAAAACAAGGCAACAACTGTTTCCGAAATGCTATTTTATGGAGTTATTATCATGGCATCAGGTGTGACATGAACCGTTTCTAGCTATATTCGACAACTTTCTGACCATACCGTCTCTTTTTTCTTCTAAAACAAAAGGACTCGGTTTCCTTCTTGTCCTGAAAGCACTCGAATGGATCTTTTGGGGTGACTTATCAAAACCGAATACTCCATTACCTCCAGGTACACCCCCAGTTACACCTCCAGCTCCAGGGTCACCACCGCCGCCTGGATGGCCTGCTGGATACCCATGGCCTCCACCTTACTGTCCTGCCCCGACTCCGGGGTATTTGGCACCTCTTCCATTATGGGTCTTTCAGTTAACGCAGTTGTTTGTTGTATTTGTATTGGTGTTTGTTGTAACGAAACGGGCAACGAAATGGTGGGACAAGCGGTTCAAGGGAACGCGATATGATGTGAGTGAAGAGGATGTATACTAAATGAAAATAAAGTGGCAAAGGCTAATTGCGTTTTATTACAATGAATGATCGGGAAAACTGAAGCCAGAGCGATCCAAGCTTCGTGATTTAGATCAACAAAAGAAGTTTCAAGGAAAGATTCGAATGATGTGGGTTGCAGAATCTGCCGAACTCACCTAAAACAGGATATGTGAGCCAACTCAAGAGGGATGGTCATGGACAATTCTTGACGAGCCTTGAATAGGGCTGGAAATATTGATAAGCGAACTGGAGTCTGGTAGAGTATGTATGTGGATAATTACAACAGAATTTGAAATCATAAAAATCTCGCGTTTTATTACAACTTTGCAGGTATTCGTCCTTATTACCTGGAAACTTGGATCAACTCTTTGAGAGAAATCCATGTGACAAGACCCCTTCTTGATCTCAATCATCACCATCCTGAATTACTCGAGAACATGAAGTCTTATGCCTCTGTCCAAACCACGCGTGGAAACAGCTTCTCGCAAGCACCCATGACTCCCGTAGTATCCAAATATAAAAAAATCTCTTCAGATAAAGATATGACGGAGAGGGTATGTGAAGAAATCAGACGTGTTTCTGGATATTGTTCTGATTCAACTTCTGAAACAATCAAACTGATGATTCGATCTTTTGTCACGTGTAGTCCCCACTTGTGAACTCTGCGGCATTAAATAGTACGAGATACACAGCAGTATCCGTACCAGAACCGGACTTGATTAGGTTTGTGTTTCTTGTTTAGGGATTTGGTGATCCTCCCAACTTATCCATCTATGCAAGGACGTCCAGCGAGCAAACTTTAAACGGAGATAATACGCCGACGCGGTCAAATCGAAATTATGGCTCTATCGACAGTATCTTGACGCGTTCTGCTAGACAGGATCACGATAGTGCGAAAGAATACTATGCCAACATATTCTCGACCAATTTCCCAAAAAGGAGGACTAATTCTTCGTCTCGGCTGATTGAACTCGACGAAGGAGAAGAAGAAGAAACCAGTGATGACATTGAAAGATGTCCTAGGTTAAGGAATCAGCAAGATGGACCAAAGCCTCGACAAGCGAGTTCAACTCCGTTTATAGAAGAGCAGATTAAAAGTGTGAATGAAGCCGTGAGTGGGGTGATTGATCGGATTATGGGAAGAAGGGACCGCCTTGTCAGCATGAGAACACAAACTGGTAATGAACCCTTTTCTTCACCATTTTAAATATCGCCTCAGTCATTGATTTTTTTTCCAAAGATCGGCTGGATGGTGTGACTCAAATGTTCCGTAGAAACGGGCAAGTCGCCGAGACTGAGGCGTGGGTCCAACGTGTCAAAGCAACATCGTTTGCAGAGCTTTTGTACTTTATGGTTGTTGTTATCGGCTCAGGTTTGGTTCGATTGTTTTTTGATAATCTAAGAATAACTGTTTTACTTCTGACTCTCAAGGAATCGCGCTATTAATATTCCTATATCTGATTCAATACATGATGTTTATTCCCACGTATCGACCACCTACAAATGGTGTGCCGGGTGGAACCCCGGGAATGCCTGCAGGAGGAGGAGGAGTACCACAATATCCCCAATATCCGCCCTATTGCATTCCATATCCACAACAGCCGCCAGCTGGAGGAACACCTGGTGGGAGTCCGGGAGGTGTTCCTGGCGGCGGTATTCCAGGTGGTGTGCCGCCAGGAAGTACAGCCCCGCCACTTCAGATTACGCCTGGAATCCTTCAAGGCATGAACTTCTTCGTGTTTTGTTGCATTTTGGTATATATTGCCAAACGAATTTCGAAAAGCCCTCAGCGCGATAGAGTAGATGAACGTGGTGGAAATTACGAATACGAAAGACTAGCGTGACGCTGCAATTCCCTTTTCTTTTATTCTTAGTCGTCGTCGTGTATGCCAAATTGAATAAAGAACATGATGGTTTTGTTTTATTTTTCTTCATGAAAACAACTTGTGCTTGAAAAATAGCAAGCCAAGATAATCACCTAGCTTGTCCATTAATTCCTTCTTGGAGGTGGAGGTGGAGGTGGTCTCTTGCTTCCGGCACCACCAACCGATGAAACAGATCCATGTCGCCCGTACCCCGCGCCAGCAGCACTCGCAATCTCACCGCTAGGATACAGTCTGATGGGTGGCAATTCAGCGTGAAACTTCCATCTTCCATCCTGCTCCATCCCAGAGTCATTGTTGAATACAGAATTCGAACTATTTTGCGGTTTCATTGGAGTGGGAGGTGGGCGAGGTGGTGCAACGGGCGCAGACGTGTTGCCATTTGATGGCCGTGGTGGAGGCGGAGGTGCTGCCGCGTTAGATACACCTGGTCGCGGAGGTGGTTGAGGTACTTGTGGGGTTGCTCTGTTGAACGCGGGAGAAGGTGCAGCAGACGCATCATTTGAGCTTCCGGTGAATGAGGGGCGTTTAGGCGGCATAGGAGGTTGAGTTGCTTGATCTCTTGGAGGTGGAGGTGGGATGTTGGCTCGGGAAGGTGGAGGTGGTGCAAATGACTGTTGCGGTTGTGGCGGTGGCGGAATATTTGCACGCGATGGTGGGGGAGGAGCATTGCTTGGAGTTGATGGTTTCGATGGAATTGATGGCGGTTTAGGCGTTGGAGCTGGTGAAGAACCTGGTTGTTGCTATTATTACCAATTGCTTTGGGTTAAACAAAGTACCTCCGCCGCTGCCTGCTGATTTCAGCTTTGGCATTCCGCCAGCAAATAGTCCACCCATTCCGCCACCTGGAGGTCCTGATGCTGCTGACGATCCACCTCCACCTGGAACTCGCGGCGGCATTGGCATTGCTCCCATCCCACCACCTCCGCCTCCACCGCCACCACCTTTCGGTGCTATGACAACAAAAAACAAAGAGTTAGTCCATCGCCATAAGTATGTCTTCCTTTGTGGCGGTAGTTACCTTCAATGATTGGTTGCGATCGGTCATTAGTTACTGCCTTTTTCAATTTGGTTCCTTTTTGGATACTCTTTAATAGAGCGTTTGGAGCTGGTGGAGGTGGGGCTACTGCCCCTCCTGCTGGAGGAGGAGGGGGTGGTGGAGGACCTGGCGGCATCGTTAAAAAATGATGTTCCAATAAAGTCACAATAAAAACATAATAATGGACGCTCCGCAAAAAGCCCTCTCGTCTCTGCTGCAAAACCACGGCGCTGCTGGGATTATTGTTCTTCAGATTCTCGGATGGATCAGCTTTTTTGCCCTGTACCTTGCCTTCCGTCACTTCGACGTTGATCCGTCCGCCTTATGTCGCCAGTACCACCTCACCTTCTTTGCCTATGTTTTTGACAAGGGCGGAATAACGCTTTTGGCTTATTTAGCAAATCGCGCACTAGCGCCCATCCGATATCAAATCGCAAAGGCAGTGCTGCCTTCCGTTGCAGCACCAATCAACCGCCTCGTCCAACCAATCGTGGATTTATTTAAATCCAAAAAGCAGACGGAAGAAAGTGGGGCTAAAAAGAAGAATCAATAAACTGCCAATATTGAACTAATCGTTTGAAACTCTGTTGAAATTGGGCGAGTGACTCTGCTGTTTCACTTACATTATGTCGTCATCGTCCCAATGCTACTGCCCGAATGCAGATCCAGCATCATCCTTCTTTGATCCCGTTCTTCCTTTGTCCTCGCGGTCTAACGATTACAGCCACAGCCAGAAGGCTAATATTGAGACTGCTCCTTTGGATGAACCTGGCGCTGAACGATTCGTGGTGTTGATTATTGCAGCTACTCTCTATTTGGGGTATCTGATTCGAAGATATGTGTTGTCTGTGGCAAAAGCTGCAAAGAAGGTACGTACTAGGCTCAGTGTCAGCCTTGCTCTCGGAACTCTCAAAAAGAAAAAATAAAAAAAATTTCCATTTTCGAGCCCCAGCGAGAAGGCTGATCGACAATCTTCAAAACCCGCCAACTCCATTTTTTGTAGCGGAAGAACCAGCGGATGGATCTTCCTCAAATTCGGCACAGGTGTAGTTCAACTTATTTTATTAGTTTTGGCGGCCTTTTGGCCACGTGTTTCTGACAGTTTCCGTTTGAATAGTGGGGCCGCGTTTCAGACGTCTCCAGTGGACTCAAAACACGCTATATGCTCCTATGTCTTGTTTTTTTTTCAGTATATCCAATATATCAACATATTCTATTACCGTTCGACACGTTGATTTGACCTGGAAATCATTTTTTGTTCTGTCCGGAAACACATCAACTCAACTGAAATCAACAGTTGCATTTATGATACGCGACAGCCGCGGGATGTTTCGGGGCAAGGCCGACCCACTGACTCAAGATCCAAGCGACGTCGGTACTGAGTCCGAAACTTCACCTGAACGTAGCCACAGCCGCAAAAAGGCATCAGTTGGACTGGAAACTCCTCTTTCCAATCAACGCCCAACAAGAAACACATCAAATCCATTTTCGACCCATCAAATGGGTTGCCCAATCCCGTCCATGAGTTTGGAAGAGAGATTGAACGATTCTCGGGATGCCAATTTAGGATCATCCTTCACAACTCATTTACGTGCAACTGGACAATCAGAGCATTCTGCAAAATTCCGTGCAGCAATGGCAGCGGTAAAATCGGCGGCTGCACAAAAAGCAAGCTTCAAATTTCCGGAAATTGAGGCTCGAGTGGCCATGTTGTCCATTGATGACCAGCTGCAACTGTTGCAGAATCTCTTCAACGCTTTGCCTCTTCCAAAGCAACGCGATTTTCTTTTGAATAATGCATCTGCTCTCTCGAAAATCGAAATCAAAGAATGCCTGAAGGTTGATATTGCTGCTCCAACCGTTGTTAACCGCTTGAATGTCAGTGTGCTTCTCGAATCTTGGGAGGCCAGTGCGCCCTTTATCTCGTCTCTCATCGGAATGCTTGTTGGACATGAAAAACCAAAGCTTATTCTCATCCTTGGAATCATTCTTTTTTCTGCATCTCAGAAGTACAATCTTCTGCAGTCGGAGATTGGTTTGATCTTGTACTCTAATGGCGCTTCGCAGAATCTCGTAAAACTAATGAATAGTATGGGTGTATCAGTTGGAAATGATACAATTCTTGACCGGCTTGTTGACATGAAACAGCAAGCTCTCGATCTGATTCCAAAAACATTCCGTTCAAATAGTATTCTCTTGATCCACGACAATGTGGAGCGATACAACAAGACATACCAAAAGACTCAAGGAAACCAAAACCAGCTTGTGTCCCAAACGCTGCGTGGATTCATTCTTATCACACATGATCCAGCAATGCTACAACCCGCTGTGCCAATTAAGCCGCCATCACCATCCAATATTGTTGCCGACGCTTGCGAGTTGGCCTGGTATCATTCTCAGACTTTTAATGAATTGTACAATCTCATCATCAAAGAATGCGCGGAGTTCAAAGACCTATCTTCAAGGCACAACCATCCTAACCGCCCCCATAGACCAACTGGTATCCTGCCTTTGCCCATTATGGACGAACAAGAAATGACTACCAATGGATCCATTCGGATTGGGGAGCAATACACTAAAGACTTCAATATTCCGCACAACAAATGTATAAAAGTCCCTTTATTTGGAGATTTGGGGACAGTCACATCTGTTCGCTCTGCAATCAATGAGCGCAAACATGAGTGGGGTAGCTCTGATGTTGAGAAGCTGCAACACCTGATGCCCATCTATGGAGATTTTCATCTTGGAATGGCCGTTGATAAAGCCCAAGTCTCCGCCATGGGCTGGGAGCCATCCTTTCCAGGAACTATTGCTTGGTTTGCTCGAATTCAAAACAAGAATATCAATGCCAAGAAAGCGACATTCTACGAGATGCAAGATGTGCTAAACGGCTCCCTTAGCGCCTATGTTGTTGCACTTGCGGACTCTATTACAGTGGATTACGCCAATGACCTGTCGGAACTGCAGTCAGGTAGTCAAGAAAAGCTGGACTACATTGTGAATACTCTCCTGCTTCATGTTAACAGAGCAGTCTATCAATTGAAGCCGATTGTAAACAAAGGAAAGCGTGCTACGGAGTATTCTCCTTTGGAAACCCACCCTTTCCGCAACTACATGCTGCAATTTATACGCTTGCGACTTCAATCATTGGTCTTCTACGATTGCATTCGCTATGGTGACGGAGAAGGCGTGAATATTATGCATAAGCTGTTCTTGCCATTGCTCAAGAGACACTCCAAAAAATACGCACAGGGAACTGTGCGTCAGTTGTGGGATTTATCAATGATGACTCCTCGGGAACGAGGAATATGCGTACAAAACGCGTTTTTAAACTCAAAAGGACTTGTGAACTCCTTTTTTCCCAATGACTTGGGAATGGAGCATGAAGTCCTTGCCATGAAGTCAGTTCAATCCAAAGCAGGAAGTAACCGCAACTGGAATCATACCCAAACAATTTCTATGACTGCATCTCATGTCTGTAGCTTGACTAGCTCTCTTTTTGACCACTTGGACATTCCAAGAAGACGAGCATATCATCACGACGTGGATACAAAAAAAGACAAGGAGACCATGATGTTTGATGTCAAATCTCAGATGAATCGAGTACAAGGCTACTTCAAAGTGGGTGAATATGCCTTTAAACCTGTGCTGGAAGTGGGTTACAAGGAGTTAGTCAAGGATGGATATATTGCTCGGCAACTGAAGAACTTTTTTTGTGGATCTGGGGATGAGGATGATATTGAGGAGTTAGATGAACGGGTGTTTGACGAGGATGGTGTTGAAATTTTTGATTTAACGAAATAATAATTGCGTTACTTTTTATTTGGTCAATTCGGCATTTTCTTTAACTCCTTCAAATATGCAACAACAAGTGTTTTTGCTTCAATTTTCCATTTGTCTTCGAAACTATCAATCCAATCAACAAATGAGTCGAGAACCACACCCTTCAGATCTCTGCAAATATCATCGATGACTTCCTGTGGGAATCTGCAAAGTCCCAACTCCCATGGTACTCCAATCAAACAGCTTTCCCGCCATTCTGACAGCTCCGAAAACAGTTTGATAGATTCTTCAACTGTCAATCCACATTGCGAGCGAATGTGCCTTTTTTGTTTGAGCAATGGAGTGTTGGAAACATATGGAATCAAGCCAGACTGTGCTATAGTTGGTTTACGAGACTCACAAGCATCACAGCACCGGTCATTTGGTACCGGATCAAGCCCCTTAAAGTACCCCAAAAGAACCTTCCTTCGGCAAACTGGATTTGAAGTTGAAGGTGTTGATGCAAAGAGAGAGTACACCTCTCTGTTGGTGGCCTTACTCTCCTTCAACGCCACAGAATCGCTTTTCTTGTCTGATAAATCCTGGAGGGAGTGGAAGAAGAGACAACGACTGGGCAATCCATCCCTTCCAGCCCTCCCAAATTCCTGGGCAGCATTGCAAAATGATACTGGAGTCTTGTAATGAACAACAGTTCTAATTGAAGGATGGTCCAAGCCCTGGCCCAGCATTTGAGTGGTGCAAATAACCTTCAATTGATTAGGGTTTTCTCGAATCAGGCCTAGTACTGCGTTTTTGTGGGATTCCGAAGACAAGGCAGTTAAGTGAGTGAGCACGGGGGGGTAATTGGAGATGCCAGCTGAAAGGTACGTGTAAATCTTGTTCAGTGTGGTCTTTGAATCGCAGAAGAGGACCAGAACAAATACACTCGGATCAAAAGTTTTTGTTTCGAGAGCTATTTTGATGAATCCAAGATCCTTTTGCATCTCCTTCCGCTCCTGGACATCGTAAAACAAGTTTGGCCGATCCACACACCCAATAATTTCGACAAATCCTGGTCTCAATCTCAGTCGATTGCACATCTTGTTGTACATTGACTTTGGAACCGTTGCTGAAGCTGCAATGAAAGGAATATCCTTGAAATGAACACGAATGTTCTCCAGATTCAAATAGTCTTGTCTCCAAACATCTCCAGCGTTGGTCATTTCGTGCCATTCGTCTACTGCAATCGCGAACGCAAATTTTTGAATGACTTTGAGTATCTTCATGTCCTTTCCTCCAAGAATACTTGTTAAAAATTCCGGAGTCATCCACACAACATCAACATTTCCACTCTCAAGCAATTCCAGTGTTGAAGAATTCCCAATCTTGTTCATATCCAATGATCCAAAGGCTGCCGGTCGAAGGGGTATGTCTGATTTCTCCAAATTTGCCATTTGGTCAATCATGATTGCCAAGAGTGGAGATATAATGAACAAAACCGATTTTCGATCACCAGAATCCACCATTCTTTGCATGTGAGCCAGCAGAGACAGGTAAAAAGTGTACGTCTTGCCTCCGCCGGTCCTTTGAATCAATACGCAGTCTTTCCCATTCAACACAGCCTTGACGCAAGCAATTTGATAGTCACGAGGAGCACTCTCGTAGTACTTGGCGGTTAGCAGGATGCAGACTTCCAAGATGGGATCATGTTCTAGTGACATTGATGTGTTTCCGGACAGAACAAAAAATGATTTCCAGGTCAAATCAACGTGTCGAACGGTAATAGAATATGTTGATATATTGGATATACTGAAAAAAAAACAAGACATAGGAGCATATAGCGTGTTTTGAGTCCACTGGAGACGTCTGAAACGCGGCCCCACTATTCAAACGGAAACTGTCAGAAACACGTGGCCAAAAGGCCGCCAAAACTAATAAAATAAGTTGAACTACACCTGTGCCGAATTTGAGGAAGATCCATCCGCTGGTTCTTCCGCTACAAAAAATGGAGTTGGCGGGTTTTGAAGATTGTCGATCAGCCTTCTCGCTGGGGCTCGAAAATGGAAATTTTTTTTATTTTTTCTTTTTGAGAGTTCCGAGAGCAAGGCTGACACTGAGCCTAGGTACGTACAAGTTTCAACCACATCGCCACACAGCTCATCAACCAACCCTCTAGGCGTCTCGGACCCAACATATTCCCTCGCCGCTGAAAGCAAGAATCATCCGAAACAACTCAATCTCAGCAGACTTGCATTCTGACGATCAATTGGAGAGACAGCTTCGCCAACAACAGCAACAACCGCCATCCCCTTCAACGCTACGACACAGGAATACCCCCCGTCATCAGCAACCTCAATCCCAATCTCGGCAATCACACTTGACTATTCCTCCAAGCCCTCCACAACATAGACGAGTTTCGACGGCGTCTACAGCTTCGGATTCTGCCCCGCCCCTGCCACGGACGCCTCCAGTTCGCCATTTCAAGTATTATAATACATCCAAGGGCTCACGATCAGTTGGCGGTAGACGGGGGCATTATTCACCCCAACCACACTATCTGCAGTCACATCTTTCCGACGACCAATCAGACTTCGATGGTACGTCAACGCTTTGCGTGCATGAATTTTTCTATTTCACACGTGCATCTAAACATTTAACACAGTTAATGGAAATTCTGACTATTTGTCGGATGCAATTAATCCTGATTTGATGCCCATGCCGTCAAATAATAGTCCACGAAACAGACAAAATAGGGAATTTACAGTCTCTAATCCTGTAGTCCAGTCGGAAGATGGAATTCCTGTTTCCACAAGCAACCCAACGTTCACTTTTCCATCCAGAAACTCTTCAGCAACACAACCGTCAACAACGTATTCCCCACCAATAACAATTTCTCCACCTCCACCAAATATCCATCTTGACTCCCAGTCTCCGAAACCAACGGTATCAAATACAACTCCCGATGACTCCGCCGACCAAAAAAGTTTCAAAAGTGGAATATCAAAAACGAGCATCTCAACAACACAACGAGAATTTGAACAAGTGGTTAAGTTGAGAGATGAAGATGAAAGCGAGTCCAGCGAAACGAAAGGATCAAATTTACATGGGACATCAGCTTCAGGTGTTCCTTTTTGGAGACGTTCATTTTCACGCCCTGCGAGTATTCACGAGTTGCAGGATCACGCAGCAATAGGAACATCGGCATCCACCTCTTCAATTACTGCAGCTGGATCCAGTCTTTTGCCCAAACTCAGTTTGTTCAAACGAAGATCGAATTCAGATTTGGTCGGTGCTGTTGCAATGGGGGCGATTTCAACTTCAGGAAATACAAATTCTTCAAGTAACTCAAGCAATGCTGCTCCAAACTCGCCTATTGCAATGCCAAGTCCCGTGAGCACCGTTATGAAAGGATTTTGGCCCATGAAGTCCTCGGCAAGTAGCGCTGCGAACCGTGGCGCTGACACTGATCCATTGGTGAAAAGGGAGGATTCCGATACGTCAAATCGAGTTACTGATTTGTTGGCCTCTGTTCCTACTTTGGGACTACCAAAAGTTTCAAAGAAATCTGATAAAAAGAAGGCTTCCGCGGCAGCGAATGCCGGAGCTAGCACTACTACTGCAACAGCTATTGAAAAGACTGAGAAAGTAAAGGAGCCGTCGAGATTCTGGCCATCAACAGCCAATGCCAACCAGGCTCCGAAGAGCCCAACACAGTCAAAAAAAGGCAAAGCGGCAGCAACAAAGCAGCCTCAAATCAAAGCTTCAGATACACGGCGCGCCAGTGTGGATTCCAATCATGTGGATGGCGGAACTGGGTCGATTGCTTCATCAAACACAAGTGGCTCTAAGTTATTCTGGAGTAAGCCGAAAACTCCATCGATTTCCTATGCAAAAGCGGTCGCAAAAACTGATGAATCAAACGTCGGCCAGAGTGCAAGTAGTGGTGTTAAGGTCCCTGTTGTTTCAGTCAATGTTGAGGACGATTCCCAGAATTGGTTGGATGTTGACGATCATCACAGTCGTTCTAGTGACCAGGTTTGCACTTGCTTGAAATCCTCCACTTGAGCTAAATGTGTTTTTTAGAGCACGTCTTGGGACAGAAACGTCTTATCTCGATTTAAGTGGCAAACAAAGTCTAAGAGTGGCAACTTCCTCAAGTCGTTCAACAATGGTGCGGACTCGCGGTCAATGTCGCCTTCTACGGGAGGAACGCCTTCTAAGCTATTTGGATTACGGAAGCGAGCATCAAACGAAACAATGAAGTCCGAGTTTCTGCGAATGGCGACGACTCCACCAGCACCCGTCGAGGAACTTATTGATGATGGTTACTCTCAAGAATACGCTACTACAAACAACAGTTCATCTTTCTTTCCTTCGCTACGAATCAGCACCCCTCAATTCTTGATTTCTGACTTTGACAATATTCCTCTCCAGCGCGATCCAAGCAACCGATACAATAATCAATTTGAGCAGCGACCACAACAGTACCAGTCGTTTCAGCAACCCCAGCAACAGTCTCATCAACAACAACAAAACGATTTCAACAGCCCAATAACACCGAACAGACTTTACGAATCCGATGACAACCTATCATGGAATGACTTCCAATCTCGTCGAAACCCCAAAAACGTGGAACCAATCCACCGTCCAAACAGCGGCAAAACACGCTCCATCGCGAGCGCACCTGGATCCAATCTCAAACGCAGTAGCAGCGTTGTTTCTCTGAACGAAAGCACGTTGACACGGGAAGTGTCTCCATCTAGCGCAACTGTACCAGGCGGTGGATTTGGCGGCGGTAGCAGTGGCACCACAGGAGAGAGTACACTCTACAGTCCCTTCTTCTCGGGTCTGGAAATCCCGATGACCCAGCGACCCACAGGATCTATTTCAAGCGCGACGAGCAGTTTTCATTTGGATACAAGTAGTAGCTTGAATGGCAGCAGTAGTAAATCGCATCGCTCAAAGCATCATCATTACCATCACCATCATCACTTTTACCATTTCCCTGCTGCGGGAGGTGCAATTACTGTAGAAGGAGGAAACGGAAACAGTGGCGGGCCTGTGAATCTGCCGTTGGTTAATGTCCAGCAACAGAGTGAGGAGTTCGGGGTCAGTTTTCGGAGGTTGAGGAAGTTGAGCCATGATGCTGGATTATATGGGCAAAATCAGCAAGCGATACACGACCAATATGTTCCCGGCGATAGTTACCGTGATACAGTGCGTGCACATGATGGCTTGAGTAATGCTTCTGGTGTTAGTTCCATTGCCTACGGTGCTTCTAAACTTGGTACGAGGTCCTCAGGATCTACCATAGGTAGTTACGTAACAGTGGCTGATGAAAATGTGGAGACAGGCGGCTTGCCAACTGTTGGAGAATGATAAATGAATAATGATATCGGAAATAATCACATATTATTTAAGCGTTAATTGATGTTTATTATAATTGCAACGTCACTGGGTCAGGCGACCTTTGCCTTTATCCAAAGGGTTTGAGCTGTTGCCAAAGCTCCCTGGATCATAGAACGCTTCCAGTGCAGACATTTCCTTTTCAACTTTGGCTATTATAGCCAATCCAGGTGTTGTCTTGAGCCTGCGTTCAACTTGCTCCAGAGTTCGCGTTTGGATGTGATTGGCAATGAGGGTAGTCTGTTCGGCGCCAAAGAGTCGCACACCTTTCTCCAATTCAGCCAGCTCCGAAAGACGCCACGATCCCTTGAGATGACGTGTTGATGGACTTCTCTGCACCTGACGCAGCAGAGCCGTCACCTTCAAGCCAAACCTTCTGACCTTTCGCAACTAACGCCTCGTACTCTTCAACAACAATTCTCTAAAATTTTAAAAATAGTTCTTAAAACAACTACCAGTATATCAAAACCTCACCAAGCGTGTCACTTCTGCTTCTGCTTGGGTGGCGCGTGTGGACTTTGCAAGAGTCAATGCCACAAGTTTGAAATTTGAAGAACAGAAGAAAGTCCCACTCACTAAAAATGTGGTTTCAGCAATATAAGTCTCTTCAAGTTGGGTTGCAAGGTCTTTCAAAAGTCAAAACTTCTTTTGCAGCAGCTGTATGGGCCTGGACAGCATTCTTGAAGGCCACTTCAGCATTTTCAAGTGCCACAGCAGCCTTCTCAAATTTGGTGTTTGCTAGGCTTTGTGACTCAGCGGTTGCAAGCTGTTGAGCAGAAAATTTGGCCTGCAGTTGTAGCCAATAATTGTTTGTTAGCATGGTCAGTTACTAAGGTGAGTTTGGATTTGTTCTTAAAAGAAGTGGGGCTGACATGCTTTGAAAGTTACTTGCCTGTTGGCCAACATCATGTCAGTAATAAGTCACCTCATTTCCAGGGGTTTGGTGAATGCAATTTGTTTTGACACCTATAACTGCACTTTTGTTCAATGATTTGGCTGCTATGCTGCTAAATGGCTATATGTAATACAGTGTCTCTAATTCAATCTGAATAATATATCTGCGCCCAGTATGTCACTGCATTTAATGACACAGACTGATTCTTTTGAGAATGTGCCTCCTTTACATTTTCGCAGAATCCTTTGGGAACTGTACAGGATTCTTTAGGAAAAAGAAATATTTATTCCCAAGTTCCTGTGTGAGTTCTCAATTGGATATAGAAGCTTTTTTTCTACTTGCTGTCAGGATATGTAACTGTTTCAGGCTTATTTCTGAGTGATGTGTGAACAGGTTCCAATCAGACTCTTCTGCCAAGTATTCCAATAATACCCAATGATAGTGCATTGGATACTTTTACAATTCATTTTAATGTGGGGTAGAAGATAGAAACAAAAGAAAATCGAGCAATCTATTACCTTTTGAACCAACAAGAGCAACCTTACTGGTTATCGTGCGTGGAACAAGTACGAAGAAGGCAAGAGCTTAATTGCCGTTCCACATTGGAATTAGATGTCATAGCTCAGGTCAGGTTGGGGCTGAGTTCGGAGCAGACAGCACAAATATGAGCTTTGTATTGAATTTGTGTTTCAAGTACGTACTAACACAGCCACCATAGCAACTGTTCCAGTTCTTGTCCAGCCATTGCCACCCACTTTGCCAATGTCAAACAGTGCCTTTTGAAGTAGGACCCAGTTCATTGTCTAGAGCAAGCTGTTACTCAAACCAGTCACTCAGGTGCCAACTATGCTCTACTCGCATAGCCACTATCCTGAATGGGTTTCAAAGGGCTGTTTTACTAAATTGAGATATGTAAACTGCCTGTTTGTCTGCCAGTTTCGTGGCTGGAGCAAGCTGTGACGTCACTTAGGTGCCAATACTCAAACCAGTCACTCAGGTGCCAACTTTAATTCTGTATTCACCTTTTGAGCCAGGATGCTGGATTATAGAGACAACAACAACAGCAGCAACAAGGAAGCGGAGCAAGGCATCACCAATACAGGTTTCCGGGATGTACCAGGAAATACTAAATATGTTATGGTGCATCAAAACTTGATGTTTGAGTGTCAGGATCCACTATTGACAGTTATGTAACAATTTGCCAAAGAAGAGGTGGAGGAAAATGGTGTGAGGAAAACAAGTGATTTTTGAGGAACCCCTGAAAATGAACTAGTTTATCTTCAGACCCAACCAACCCAACCAACTTAATATTCCAAAAAAAAATTCATCATTCAACTCCAAATCCCCTTTCTTTCCCCTCCTATCCATCCCAAAATTTACAAAGTTCCGAAACTCATACATCCCCAAAATCAAAAAAGTTCCTACACTTGTTAAAAAAATTATAGGGCATTCAAACAAAGAATTTACTACCAAACTACCGTCAAAAAACTTGCCGCAATAGGAGTTTGCGAATATGGAAAAATCCCAGCGACCAAGAGCTGTTATGGTCAACTTGAAATATTTGAAATTGCTGTTTGGGATTAGTGCATTAAATTGGTGAGTTAAACTTTCCACTGGATTTTATAGCAATTGCATCTAAATATATCTTATTGACAGAGAGCAGTTGGAGAATATGAAAGTGTTGGGGTTGGCAATGAAGAGATAAGACAAAAAAGGTTGTCTGCCGCTGAATAGAATGTTGCATTCTGCCGCGAAGACGATCCAAGCAACCGGTACAATCCCCTTGGACAGTGCTGGCAAAAAAAAAGGCTCTGTTCAAACAAGAGATGAGATTCCATGTGCCCCCTTGATTTGCCAAATCAGCATACCTGGTCCTTGGATTGGCTGTAATAGCCAAAGTTGAAAAGGAAATGCCTCCGTTCGACAGCTCAAAATCATGCGAAATAAAACAAAAGGGTCCGCTGTTGAATACAAACTTTGTCCCCAAAGTGGGTGGTGTTTGACACAGAGTAATGGACGCTCCGCAAAAAAAAAGCCCTCTTGTCTCTGCTGCAAAAACACGGCGCTGTAGGGATTATTGTACTTCAGATTCTTGGATGCATCAGCTTTTTTTGCCCTGTACCTTGCCTTGACATTGATCCGTCCGCCATATGTCGCCAGTACCACCTCACCTTCTTTCAAAGTCCCCAAAGTCTTTCAACTCTGGTCAGATGGACAACTCTTACCAAGGTTCTTATTCACGCCACCTACTACTACCATGTACCATACGTTAACCATTATTGGTGTGTGGGTGGAAAAGAATAAAAGTTAATTCTTCCCAACAATCTAAAGCCATAATAACCGAATTGCCGGAAACAGCTGAGGTTTCCTTAAGTGTGAAAACAATTACATTTTGATTCCTATTTTCTTAAAAAGTTCTTCAGGCTTCAACTTTAATTATCCAGACAGTCTGGTATCTTGAATGAGCTGTCCTACAATAAAATGGGTGACATTCCTGCGCCAAGAAAAAAGAAGGAGAAAAAAGGGGACACCTCAAAGCAGGTACTTCCATACAGTATAATATACTTTTTTAAATTAATTCTGTTATTTCACGTTTCTTTTTCATGCAAAGGAACCAACCAACCAAAAAAAAAAAAAAAAAAAATAAACGACAAGGAGAAAAAGAAAGAAAAAAAAGAGTGAGACAGAAAATTATTCACACACCCCCCAAACAAAGAAAGAAGAAAAAAAAAGAAGTAAAAGAGTCGACAGCGTTTAACTCCTCCCCCCTCTCTTTCATGAAATCACAACATCTGAATCCTCTTCATGATCATCCCACGCGGTAAATTCATCGTCTTTTGAGGCCGTTGAATCAAAATACGTGTTTTGACTGAAATTCCGGTCTGGCTGGTGTTGGTGCTGTGACTGTTGTTGTTGATGGTGCGCCAGATGATGCTGTCCATACGATTTCAACATGGGACTCCCTTGAGACACAAACGGCGCGGGCGGCTGTTGCACGAAACCCATCCTTGGAGACGTTGGGAACGATAACGTTGACGCATCACTCACAAAGTCCGTGCTTGATGAAAACGAGTTTGTATGTGAATGGTGGGATGTGTATTTGTTGTTGTTGTTTCCGTTTCCGTTCAGGTGGAGTGGTACTTGGAGTTGTTGTGGTGGTGTTGTTGTTGACGTTATTGTTGTAGTTGTTGATGCGGCAGTAGCAGAAGTTGTAGTGGTAGATGACAAGTGCATGTTGCTGTTTGATTTATCCAACCGATGCGCCTTCAATCCTTGCAAAACAAGGATTTCATCTGGTCCATGCTCAACCCGCGTACTAACCAACGTCTCTACATCATCCATATCCAGCGGCGGAATCGCAACCGACAACGGCTCCCCCGGCATCCTCTCATGCCCACCAAACACATGAACAATCCCCGGCTCCTCCGGAACAGGATGCGAAGCAGGATGGTTCTTGAGCGTCGGCCGCGCCGCAACAACATAGTCTAACCGGTCCGTCCATAACTGCATGATTTGGGTTTGGATCTGCGGTAACGCTTGGTAAAAGAGACCCGTGATGGGGATCGCGAACCAGTCCAGGTAATTCCACCGGGTCCGCACTGTTTCGAGTTCTGCGCGGCGACCCAAGTGTTGTACTCGTTTCCCGACGCCAATGTGGATTCCATTCACGTATTGGGATTGTTCGGTTGTTAAGGGTTGCGAGTCGCCCATTTTTGAGAGCTTCCATCGCGTGTTGCCGACCCATCTTTGGTATTGTTCGTAGTAGTAGGCGCACGCAATGACTGTGAGGAGGGATGTGATTCGAATGTATCCGCAAATGTTGCAGGCGAGGATGACGATGGGGTGGACGGCTTCGTCCGTGATTGCTTGCCAGTATGAGATTGATAAATCGGATGGGTTTGGGCCGAGGGGGACCAATAATCCCGTCATGATGATCAAGATAAACATGTGTCCACCGACAATATGGGCTTCTGCTAGTCGGTGGAATAGAATCATGAGTTTGTAGAGATCAAATTGCATGTCTTCGTCGACTGCGGCGGGAGTGTTTTTGTTTTTGGCGTCTGATGTTCGTTGTTTCCGTCCAATGATTACATTGTCGTATCCAGGGGCAACAATTCCGAGTAACGCTTTCCGCAGTGCATATCCATCATCGATTCCTCCCCACATGTGTCGTTTGGCTTGACCATATCGAGCCATCATGTATCCATACATTCCACTTCCAGGAGCACCAACGATATTGAGACATGAGGCCGGAGAATAGATTGGAGTGACTTTGATGCGGCCTTCGGTAGCAAAGAAACATTTGAGGAACATGTGCATGTCTTCGCCCATTCCTTCAGGTCCAACGTCCCAAAAGTTTACGGCTTGAGCGAGTTCCATGGATAGGGAGTAGGCGGAGCATGGGATTGTGATTGGAGAGAAGGGGACATAGTTTCCCATGACACCTGCACTCCATAGCATGTCTGAGAGTCGTACAAACACTGGTACTTCGTCTGCATTTCTATTGGGTTGTTTGTTGTGTGAGTTTTTGGAAGACTAGATGTATCGTTGAAGGCGAAATAAAGAGAAAAGAATGAAAAAAAATATCACCGCCTTCGGCGGTATACTTTGCCGAAGGCGAAATGAGCAGAAAAAAAAAGAAGAAATCACCGCCTTCGGCGGTAGGATAAAAAAAATCACCGCCTTCAGCGGTAGGATAAAAAAAAATCACCGCCTTCGGCGGTATACTTCGCCTTCGGCGAAAAGAAAAAAAAAGAAATCACCGCCTTCGGCGGTAGGATAAAAAAGAAAAGAAATCACCGCCTTCGGCGGTACGGACCGCCTACGGCTGTATACTTTGCCTTCGGCGAAATGAAAAGAAAAAAGAAAGACAACACCGCCTTCGGCGGTACGGACCGCCTACGGCGGTATACTTCGCCTTCGGCGAAATGAAAAGAAAAAAAAAGAAATCACCGCCTTCGGCGGAACAAACCGCCTTCGGCGGAACAGACCGCCTACGGCGGTAGGATTCATCGCCTTCGGCGATATAGAATAAAATCATTTACCGATCAAAAACAGTCCCAGGAGCAAACAACTGAAGAATCCTTGAATCCTTATCAGCGACAGCAAAATGATAAGTAATAGCGGTAAAATAATCCTCAGCAAAAGCGGTATCACAATCCATGACAGTAATCAAATCCGTTTTAACAGATTTTGATTTCCTAGTCATTTGCCTAGCGGCCCAAGAGACATTTGAATGTTTTCCAGCCGTTTCACCATCGATACCTCTGGGATGGATTGTATAAACGATTTGAAGAAACGAGTCAATGTATCTAGAAACCAAAGCCATTGCTTTTGTTTCGCAGTCTTTTTCGGCGGCCTCCATTGCGAGACAGATCTTTTGGGTAGATTTGATGAGATAAAAAAGAAAGAGAGAGAAGAAGAAGAAGAGAAAGAAAAGAAGAGAAAGAAAGAAAGAAAGAAAGAACAGAACAGCACCTTGTACTGGCTCAGGGCCAGACTGTGCGACGCCAGAATGTCGAGGGTCTCGCACCACGTGTCCATGTTCTCCTTGTAGCCCGGGATGATGATGACGTGGGCCACGTCGTCGAAGGGCAGGTCCGCGCGCAGGTCGCCGCGCGCGAAGCCCGTCGCGGCCTGGAAGCGCGCGGGCCAGTCTTCGAACGAGTGCCTTGTCGCGCCGCGCAGCGCGCAGAAGGCGCCGAACGCCACGCGCGCCGCCGCGTTGAGCGACAGCACGTGCAGCAGCAGCGCGTACGCCGCGAAGGCGAACGGGAAGTGCGCCGGCCCGACGAGCCCGAGCAGCACCACAAACACGAGCCACACCCCGGGCAGCCGCTGCAGCATCGGCCGCAAAGGCAGCGACACCGCGAGCTGCGCGAGCGGGTTGAGTGCGAGCCGGCTGTTCATGTCTGAAGTCTGAAGTGGTTTGATGTTGTCTGATGTCTGAAGTTGTTTGATGCTGTTTGATGCTGTTCGATCAACACACTCTCTCTACGTCGCTCTCTTTCTCTGCGCTAATCGATTCAAATGCGGGACTACTGGCGGCGGCGGAGGAGGACTACAGCAGTGTCGATTTGAAGAGAGAAAGAAATGGGATTGTTTCAGCTTCCAACAAATTTTTTTACAAATCAGCTCCACGCTTTCTCTTTTGACGGTGTAGGTACCAGCGCCAACAGGGGCGCCGTCGGGCGGCACGAGTAAGAAGACATGCTCAGCCTTGATCCAGGTGGAAGCTTTTCTCAAGAGCACCCAGGAATGCAAAGGAGGTGGTGAGAAAAGACCAATTTCCAAAAATAGATGTATTTGTCAACTTGAGACCTCTTATATATATTGGTCAAATTCGTCATCGTGATTTTACAATCAACTAGCAAACAGATATCATCACGATTCCTAATGTGACAGTGACTAGATCAATCGAGTAGATCGAAAAAAGTAACAATGGTCCATCATCATAACACATTATGCACACATGGTCCCTTCCCCACAAAAAAAGGAGCAATCGACAAACAATGGATAAACACGGAATAAGAAGTTTACAAAAAAACGAAACACGTGTTTTGATTGTTTTGACGTTGTAGAACCCTTTTTGCCTTTGTCTCTAAATTGGGTGGTTCTTTTTTTTATGCCCAGCTTGCCAGACCTTTCATTCGCCTTCACAGTTCTTTTGGCCTCATTTGTTTTTAACGCACCTCGAAACAACTCGTCTATTCTAACAATGTCTTTCGAAACCTCTCCTGAATCCGATCGCTCATTCGAATCCCAACCACTCCTTGAAAACACCAGTCCAACAACAACAACAAAAGACGATCCCATTCCTTCCCCCCACAAAGAGAATAATCACACCGATAATCATGCCTCTCAGTCTCCATCATCAACATCAACCACCGAATTGAAGCACCAGATTGCACAGTTCCTCGACTCCCACACAATGCACTGGACGATCCTTGCACTCACACTCATTGACATGTTGATTGTCTTTGCCGAGATTGTTTTCACACTCAACGATCAATGCCCCGCTATCTCTCCCCCTGGAACCGTCGAAGGCATCTCTAGTACTACCACCAGTACAACCACCTCATCATCATCGTTACTTGAACTCCTCGGCTCCACATCCACAACAATCCTCTTCATCTTTGCAATCGAAATCGCGCTCCGTTTCTACGCTTCAGGTGTCCAATACTTTCTCCACCACAAATTACACTTGCTCGACGCCATGATCGTCCTCGTCTCCCTCATCTTTGAATTCACATTGGAAGGATGGGCAGAGACGGTGTTTTCGCTCTTGATTGTCACGAGGGCGTGGCGCGTCGTGAGAGTCATGGATGCAGTGATTTTGACAGTGAGTGAGACGGCTGAAGGTGCGATTGAGAAGCTGGAGAAGGAGAATTTGGAGTTGAAGAAGGAAGTAGGGGATTTGAAGAAGAAGGAGAGGATGCGGAAGGTTATGTTTTTGCTTTTGGCTAGGAATAGGCGGGATCTTTGAGTGTTTTTTTGTCTCGCTTCAGCGAATATAAAAGTGGACCTCATGTTTTTAATAGCCCTGAAAGAAATAAAAGAAAATAATAGACGTATAAAAAAAGGAAGTCTTTTTTTTCAAGCCTCCATGCGAGTTTCCCCCTTCATATCCGCAACAGTTTCCACCTTCTCAGCATACTGAAACTCCCCACTCGCTTCAAACTCGGCCATGTCCAACCCAATCACACACGAATCTTTGACAACCTGCGCAGAATCCGTTTTGAATTTTTCCAATACTTGGAAGCATTCGGGTGTGGCAATGGATCCAAGCGCTTCCGCCGCTTCATGGCGTACCATGGCTTCTTCATGGGGTTTCGAGAGCGTTTCGATTAGAGATGGGACACTGGCAATGTGTTGCATTTGTCCAAATACATAGGCTAAGAAAAAAAAGTTGAGCAGATTGATGACCGGAAAAAACAAAGACCAACAAAAACAAACCAATCTCATGTCTAAACAAGGCAGAATCATCCCCGAAACCCTTCGCCAACTCCAAAACCGATTCCGTATCCCCACGGTTCCGTAACGCAAACATTGCCTTATACCGCATAAACAGAGGCAACTCTGGGTTCAAGAGAATCGCGCCGACTTCCTTGGTGCTCATTTTCTTGATCTTGGAGCCTTCTGATTCGCTGGGTTTTGTGATTGTTGTTTCCAAGGCGGGGGCTGGGTCTATGGATGAATATCCTGGGTTTTGTTCCTCTTTGGATGATGATGATGATGGTTCGAGGGCTGCTTTCTTTTTGTTTGATTCGTAGTGGATGCGTTCGATTGCGAGTTCAACGGTTTCTCGAACGACTCGGGATGGTTCTTGGTCGATTGTTTTGTATTGTTCGAGGATCGAGAGGGAGGATTCTTGACCGATTGCGCCGATTGCTTCAGCAGCCTTTTTCAAGTAAAAAAAAGGAGATAAACGAAAGGCGTGTTGAGATATTTCGGGCCAACGGTGGGAAATTTGAAACAACAACTCCCTTTTGTTTTACCTCATGTCGAACCATACAATCCTCACTCTTCCTCGCCAACACCTCCGCAAGCACGCCAATCGCATGCGGGTTCTTCATTTGTCCCAACACATAGGCCAATTCATGACGCAGCAGCGCAGAAGGGTCTGTGAAGGCTTTGGCGATAATGTCAACGGCACGATCTGATTTGACGCTTTTGAGGGTAAAGAGGGCTCGGAACCGGGATTTGAGGGGGACGGTTTGGGAGAGGAGGAGGTCTTGGAGGCGGGTGTATTCTTGGTCGGGGATTGAGATTGCAGGTTGTTCTTGGATCGTCATGTTGGTTGTTTTTTTTTTTTAACTTTTTTTTTATTACGTTTCAAGCGATTCGAGTAATGAGAGAATCGAGTTTTTTTTTCTGCACTTCTGATTGAAAAAGTTAAAAAAAAAAAAAGAATTAGGTATTTACTCCTTCTTCTACCTCCTTTTTACTCTTTAATTTTTCATAAAATAATAAAAACATGGGACGGCGAAAAGCAAAACACTTTGAAGATGATTACGATTCATCCGATGCAGACTCTGACAATGAAGACGGATTAGATGGATTAGATGCAGATGAACGAGAAGAAGCGCGACTGTTTCAAAGTGAGTTTTTTAAGTTGGTTTTTTGTCTTTCAAGTATACACCCCTCTTAAAAAAAAAAAAAAGATAAACGACCGAGGAAGAGATTTACTAAAGAAGACGCTGCTCTTGGGATCTTTAATGAAGCCGATGGCGATGACTTTGGTGGGGGAAAAGGCGGGTTCCGTAGTCGTTCCTCTGTTTCCGGCGGGATTGCGTTCGTCAAGACTGAAACTGTGGATTCTGAATCATCATCAGACGATGATGGCGGAGGCGGTGGTGATGGTAGTGACGGTGACAACGCGGAAGACAAGATGGACGTGGATCAACAAAGCAACGACAGTGCCGACGAATTTAAAAGAGAGCCAAGAAACAGACAAGAAGAAGAAAATGACGAGCAAGAGGCAAACGAGAGGCCTCAAATGGGAATGGGTCTCGGATTCAACAACTTTAGCAGCAACAACTCAAATAACACTGGTGGTGGTGGTCTTGGATTCGGACCGTCGTCATCATCATCTTCCTCGTCATCGCGTGCAGGACTCGGCGCATCATCCTCAAAACAAACACCAGCAACCGCATCACCAAGCACCAAACCAAACCCCAACAATACATCCCAACCCCCACCAAAAAAACCCGCCCCCATAATCCTAGACGCCCGTCAAAAACAACCCACCTCCAACTCCCTCAGACTCAACCCCACCCCAGACAAGGACTTTATGAAATTCGACAAGGAAGGGAAAGGACTCGGATTCCTTCTCAAGATGGGATACAAGAAGGGAAGCGGATTGGGGAAAGAAGGACAAGGAATCGTGAATCCGATTGACGTGAAACTGCGGCCTCAGAAAATGGGGTTGGGGCATCGTGGATTCGATGAACGGACACAGACTGTCAAGTTGGAGCAGCAGATGAAGCGTGCTGAGAGGGGGGGAGAACCGGATTCGGATGAGGATGATGATGCCGTTGTTGAGGATAAGAAATCTAAATCTAAAAAGGACGTGAAAGTAGATGTGGATCAGTGGAAGCGGGGTCCTGGGAAGCGGAAGGGAAAAGTTTCGTATAAAACTGCGGAGGAACTGATTCAGGATGCTAGTGGTGCTGCGGTTGGTGGTGTTGGGATTGCTTCTCAGAAAACCAAAATCATTGATATGACTGGAGCTCAGGCCAGGGAACTCAATAATATGGCGGAATTGGCGAGTGGTGCACAAATTGCTGCCTTGAGGGAAGCTGCTTCTCATTTAGTAGAACTGCGGTATAACGTTCGGACAATGGCTTCTGAATCGGAAATTGATTTAATGCGGCTATCTAAAGCGCTGGCTCTGGAAAACAAGAACCTGGCCCGAGCGGATCAAGAAATCGATTCTATGAAGAAGCGCGTCGAGATGTTGGGAGCTAAGCGAGTGAGGCTGGCGCAAGTGATTGAGTTGGCACAAAAAGTCGTGGAGGAAGGGAAACGGCTGGAAAAAAGTGTAATGCTGCGTGGAAGTGGGGGTGTCATTTCTTCGGATGAAATTGATTCAGCGTTTTCGTCCTTGTTCCAACGGATACAGACAGATTACTTTGATGAGTATGTGGAGCATCGACTGGATTCTCTTGTCGTTGGGGCGATGGCGCCTTTGATTAAGCGAATGCTTCTTGATTGGTCGCCGTTGCAAGACCCTTTCTTTGGGTTGGATAGCTTCCGTAAATGGAGGAAGCTGTTTCGTTTTTCTGTAAAGTCAGCCGATGGTAATCGAAGAATGGAGTCATCTGATCATTTACGGTCAATGACTCCCTTTGAAAGTATGATGTATAATATTTGGCTCCCAAAAGTCCGCCAAGATCTGAAGTGAGGCTTATATTTTTAGGTTTATTTTTTTACTCACTGTTCAACTTTCAAACAGCAACAACTGGGATCCGCTCAATCCCGACCCCTGCATAACACTTATCGAAGCATGGTATCCATCGTCGCCAACGCCAGAGATTATTGTCAATGGCGGTCTACCTGAACTTGCAAATCCATCCGCACCCCATCTTCTCCCACCATGGATGCACAACAACATTATAAACCAGCTCATTCTCCCTAAACTTCTATCTTCCATCTCAGAATGGGATCCAAGAGCCTCCCACAACAACGACCTCCGTCCCCATCAATGGCTCTTCCCATGGCTTCCCATCCTCCAATCTCAATTCCTCCAAAAGCTCGCCGAACCCATCAAAAACAAACTCTCTCTACATCTTTCTGAATTCCATCCCCTCCTCAACAACTCCACCGTCCTTCCCCTCCTCCAACCTTGGAAACAAGTCCTATCCTCGAAAACAATGGACACCTTGCTCAACAAATCAATCCTTCCAAAACTCGTATCTACACTACGGATTGAATTCACAGTAAACCCGGCAGCCCAGGATATGAAACCCCTTGAATCCGTTCTGGAATGGCGCCACCTGTTTCCACAGCCAGTATTCCAACACTTGATCGAGACTGAATTCTTCCCGAAATGGATCCAAGTGTGTTGGTTATGGTTGGGGAGTCCAAATGTGAGTTTTGATGAAGTGAGTCGATGGTATTTGGCGTGGAAGGGAGTGTTCCCGGAAGACGTGCAGGAATGGAGTGGAGTACAAGAGGGTTGGAAAGTGGGTCTTGATTTGATGAATCGGGCTTTGGCTGGAGGGGAAGGGGAAGGGTTGGGGACAGTTCCGAAACTTGTTCCCATGGCCGAGCGGGGCGATGTTTATCATCACCAGCAGCAGCAGCAGCAACATCATGGAAAAAGACATGGTGGGGAGAAGGAAGTTACGGGTAAACCGGATTTGGTTCGGAGGAAAGAAGTTGCGGTTGGGTTTTTGGAGTTGGTGGAAAGGACGGCGGTGCAGGTTGGCTTGGTTCTACTACCTACTGGGCGGAGTCATGGAAGTGGGAAACCAGTTTACAAGTTGGAGAAAGGAGATGTTGGGGTTCGGAAAGGGAAGGGTGTTCTATTTTATGTGGATGAGGGGGTTGTGTTTGTTTATAATGGTGGTGCTGTGGGTGACTCCGAAGGCAGCTGGGGGGCTGTAGGGGTTGATGAACTTGTTGGTATAGCAATGAAGTGAATATATGGCATCAGGCATACGATTGATGCAGTATTTCTCGGATTTTTAGGTCTTCAGGTACATTTTCTTAAAGATAAACGAATTCATTAGCGAACTTAAGTTAAAACGGTCCGCCACGAAATGTTGTTCAACTATTTATATTTTATTTGACGAAATCCGCATGCTTGTTGCCATTCCAGCGCTGCTTTGCCTGGCCCTTCACGCCGCTGCCCTCGCGCCCTTAGAACCTGCTGATGGCAAAGTTCTCATGTAAAGTCTCTTGTTATGATTGCAAGTACTTAAGTGCCGTTCTATAAATAGTGGAGCTTGGTATGATCGCAACAATTCTGATACTCCTCGTGCAGGTACAACTTACTTCCCAATCTTACGACCCAAGAAAACGATGAATTCTGATATTTTTATTACGTTCAGTCAACCAAAGACTTGGATACAAACCATTGGCCTTCTTTCAGACCGACATTGACTTGAGTGGAACAGTAAAGCCCTGGACAGCACCTAACATCACCGACCAGTTCCAGAAACAACTCAATGAAACGAATTCAGATGCAAACGCTTACTTGACTGTCTATCCGTTTCAAGGACTTGACAAGATTACAGGTACAACCCCTCCCTTGTTTGAACTTAAGGCTGAAAACAAAAAACATCATAGATGCCCAACTCGCCGACATGGCGGCCCGCATCAAGTCTCTTATAATTGCTGGACGGAAGGTGTTTTTTCGGTTTGCGCCAGAAATGAATGGATCCTGGTTTATTTATGGGCAACGGCCTGTGGACTTTGTTGCAGCTTGGAGACGTTGTATTACGTATTGGAAGACAGCTCTTGGTGCTGATTCTGCGAAAGTTGCTTTTATTTGGGCGCCCAACAGTGGAAACGGTAACTTCCACTGCATCACGATTATTAATTGCACAAACTGATTATTGCATGGCAGGTTACCCTTGGGCCAAGGATCCTAATAATCCGGGAGAAAACTACAGCCCTGATAATAGTACTATTGATGGTCGACAGAGAATTTCTGAATTGGACACGAATGGAAATGGAATCTTTGACAGGGATGATGATCCTTATCTTCCTGTTAGTATTCTTGTTCGTATAGCAACCATAAATTGAACTCACCTACATTTTCTTAGTTCTATCCTGGTGATGAATATGTGGATTGGGTTGGATTGAGTATGTACACTTACGGATATGCGTATCCCTGGTGGACCAACGATATTCCACAGCATGACAAGTTCGAAGGAATGCTTCAAGGAATCGAATCAAAAGATATCTATCAAGATAGCTGGGGAAAGAAACCATTCTACACGTACTTTTCTTCGCCTCAAGGAATTCCTGGACATTCTGCCGGTGGAAAACCATTCATTGTAGCAGAAACGGGAGCAACATATCACTTTGCATGGGTCAACAAGACATGGGCTTCCCTTCCAAAGTACGGCCCCACACCTAACCAAACTCTCACACGCGCTCAAGTAAAAAATGCCTGGTTCGAATCTTTCCTGAATCCTGCGTTCTTGGCAAAGTATCCAAAGTTTAAGGCTGTCTGCACATTTGAGTTTGTCAAGCATGAAGAGGACACTTGGCGCGATTTCAGCAATTTTGGTCCAGCCCCGTTGTCAGACAGTTTCACCAGCGCCGCAAATGAAGCAGCGGCTGCATTGAGGGAAGATTTTCGGCAGAATATGACATCATTTCTCGTTTTTGCGACAGGTGGTGGGGTCATGAATGGTGTTATTTTGAATTTGAGCGCTCTTCTTTTGATTGCAGTCTTGTTGCTATAAATGAAGTTATTTATTAGCATACCCACATTTTATTTCATGGGCGAGATGCATATTAAACCGCTGGTTTATTTACGAATTGGCAAGTGGTGTGATTGTTTTGTCTCCTCATGCAACAACTCCATTTTAACTTTTGCTTTCTTTGTGAACGTATGGGTTGGCCCGAGTACATCGTTGGATTTGCTGACACACTCCTCCAACAATCGCGCCGCACTCTGGTGATCGTTTTTGAAAACTTTGATCTCAGAGAGGAAAATGTATGCTTTAAGAGTTTCTTGTGCATGTCCCAGCCTATTTCCCCGATCAATCGACTCCATAAGCATTCGTTCAGCCTCTGACGTATTTCCTGAACGATATTGGCACCAGGCTAGTTGATGAAACCAATAGATTGTTTTCAAATCATCGACTCCAAACTCGGCCACCAAAAGTTTGAACGTATTAACATATATTTCCCCAGCATCCTTGAACATTCCCAAGTCGAGATACAAGCTTCCAAGACTGCTGATTGAGTTCAATGTCGTTTTATGTGTTTCACCAAACGTTTGTTTTTGATGTTTGATGCAAGCTGTAAACAGTTGAACAGCTCTCAATCGATCTCGGGACACGAAAAGGTGTGCCAAGCTATTCATGGCTTCTATTGCCTGTAAACTATCCGTTCCGAATAATTTCTGATTTAATTCCACATTTTCCAGTAGAAGCGATTCAGCCCGTCCGATATCACCGTGATCCCGATGAAACAACCCCAATCTCGCCATTGATCCCAAGGTTCGTTCATCCTTGATTCCAAACAAATTACAGTGCCGCGTGTAAATAAATTCCAATATTTTTTCAACTCGGGGCCATTCTGCAAGACTCTCAAAGTACGCAGCCATGTTCAGCAAAATTTCAAAAGCAAACACCTCACTATCAGGTCCACCCAACTTGATAACTCCATTTGAGGAGTCAGTAAATAACTCCCCCGCTTCCTTTATGTTGTTGAGCTTCATATGAATCACGGCGAGTTGGTTCATGGCTTTGAAGGTGGTGAGGCTGGGCCCAAGCCGCTGCTGAAAGGCTCTCAGAGCCTGCTGCTGAAGTAAAAGAGCTGATGCATAATCGCCAGTATCCATATGCAACAAAGAGAGAGATTGCTGTAAGGAGGCGCGAGGCAGTAGGCTCTCTGCAACAGCAATTTCGTGTGTAGATTCCTTCACAATCCACGAAGTAAACAAGGACAAAATCAACTTATCCATTGCTGCAAACCCGGTCGTTGTCTTGATTATCTCCAGGATTTTGGCTCTGTCACTGATACTTGTAGCTTCGCTTTGCTCGCAATGTAGCCTTGAAACACTGTTTCTAAAAATGCGCGGATCATCCCGAATCGATACTAGCAATTCTTCGTGAGTTTCGGCAGTCATTGCGATGTGAAACTTGGCATTCGCAATATGGCAAGCCCACAACTCAAAAACGCACCACGCCCGTTTGAGAACCGCAGGCTCTGAAGTACAGATACATCAGTTAAATCGAAAATGGAAGGGAAAAAAGCTCCTGTCTTACCGACAGATGAATTTAGAACCAAAACCATGTTTCCCGTTGTCTTGATTCGATTGGCAGCGGCTTTAAAACAATCACTTCGACTTTCCTGAAGCGGACATGAGGAAAAAAAATCCAACCAAATAATTGTCTTGTAGCGGTTGTATCCACGTGAATCAAAAAACCGCTGGATAGAATCGATGGTTTCCAAGAAGTCGCTTGACCATGAATGCGAAATGTACCAGCTGGCATCATGAACAATATCGGCAGTTGATGAATCTTTTCTGAGGACATCGCAATAAGAGGCTCCTCTTTCTGCTGTTTTCATAAAGCCGATATATGCTTGTAAGGTCGACAAGCCGCTAAATGACCCACGTCCACCAGCATTAGTGATCCAGGTTTCGAGATGCGAAAGCCGAATACCCAAAGCTGGCAACGCAGGTTCTTCGGAGATCGAAATCTGTCGCTTTTCTTGTGGTTGGTTGGCTTCGGTATGGTAACTTTGGTTTGGTGTCTGTTGTTTTCAAGTGTTGATAGTTGGTTTGGCTAAAGCCAGGAGATCCTACCACTGAGTCCAAATCGGCGACGCTTAAAGACTGGATTGCCTGCTGCGGCTGTCAAAAGGTTTTTAGCCAAACTGCCAACGTTTTGTTTGACCCTCCACGCATACTTCATTAGAATCAGAGAAGTCTCTTCGGCGATTGAAAAATCTGCTCTTTAAATCACTGAGTTGGTTTGATCTGCTTGGTGCGCGGAGTCTGAGGCGGTCAAAGAAGGAAACTGTCATTTTAATTATAAAACACTGAGAACATTTATCCATTAATTAAACGATTGGCTATTAGTGTGATGTTCCCCAAACCCCAAATTGTGGCGGATGTGATTTCGAATCCAATATCGTGTGATTTGTGGCAGATTCGTGGGATTCAAAATGTATTTCAACAGACTCAACTCATTTGAAAGAAGGTTCCATCGATGGCTGACCTTTCTGCATTCGGATCGCCTGAAATGAAGGCTCTCTTCTGTATGGAAGAGGGCTACACTCCTATGAACAACGGATCATTTGGAGCCATCCCCAAAAGTGTTCAAGACGCTAGAACCAACTGGCTCGCAAAAATCGAACGAAACCCGGACTTATTTTACAATTATGAATATTATCAAGAGCTTGACCGAGCGTTGGAGCCAGTGGCAAGAATCCTTGGCTTGAAGAATGTGGACGACATTGTGTTTGTTGGAAACACTTTGACAGAAATTCAGTTCTCAAGAGTTTGAAGCAAGTGAGTCTAATTTGGACTTGTGTGTATTCATCTTTTTGTTTCTTATTACTTCGTCAGATTTTGAGAGGTCAGGGAAAGTTCCCTTCAACCAAAAAACAAAAGATATTCATCATGTCCAGCACTTACACTCACGTTTACGGAGCCGTCAAACACACTGCGTTGAATGACGGCTTCGAAATCTTGGAAATGAAGGTGCATTATCCAATAAGTGAAAAAGACCTTCTTAAGAACGTGGAAGAGGCCGTCAATGCAGAAGAGGAATCCGGAAGAGAAATTGTATTGGCTGTATACGACGCTATAGTCTCACTTCCATCAGTTATCTTACCTTTCGAGCAGTTGTCGTCTTATTTTCGAAAAAAGGGTATTCTAGCTTGCGTTGACGGTGCCCAAGCCATTGGACAAATCCCATTGGACCTGACAAAACTAGACGCCGACTTCTTTATCTCAAATCCTCATAAGTGGCTGTATGTTCCTCGTGGGTGTGCCATGTTGTACGTGAAAAAGGAATTGCAAGAATTTATGGTTCACCCACTGGCGAATACCCCAGTCCAGGGAAACTGGAGAAGCGCGTTTACTTGGTACATTCACTATTTATCTTTGATTTTTTGATTTCTCAGTATTAAAATACAGGCCTGGAACTACCGATGTGAGCAACTTTTTGAGTGCTTCGGCCTCTGTCGCATTCAGGGAATCGATAGGAGGAGAAGCTGCGATCATGAACTATTGCCATAATTTAGCAATCAATGGCGGTAGAATTGTTGCCGAAAAACTTGGTACGACCGTGTTGCTAGGCACTGGAGACTTAGGGTCGCGACGAATTGGGGATGACTACTATTCTGCAATGGTGAACGTGCAGCTTCCATGGACAAAACATATCTCCGATCGAGGTGGCGATTCTTTCCTAGGGGGGCTCAAGGAGACTCTGATGAGGGAACACAAAATCGCAATCGTTGCCTTTCAACATGGGACAAAATGGTGGGTCCGTCTCTCAGCTCAAGTTTATCTGAATCAGGCAGATTTTGAAAATGTCGGAGAAACCTTGAGGATTATTTTGGGAGTTGAATAAATAAAGAGGATTTGTTTTGCTCCACCTGACACTCATGCGCCAAACGCAACATTCAATCTCAATGCACTCCGTCATTACAGTTGTCTTGTTCCATTTGAACACTTTGTTCAGCTCGAAACGGGCGGTCGCAAATCCTGATTTCTATGAGAGAATCAACAGATTAATGACTGACACGAATCTCTGCAACGCGATAGTGTTCATAGCCATGTTCTATCTTACGCGTTTTTGGCATGAATGTGATGTTGAAATAGATGTAGACAACGATACGCAGTATGAGTTGCTAGTGGTAGCACTGGTCATCAGTTGTAAGGTAACCAAAGTATCAAAACAACTGTAATCCCTAAAACTTGAATTAATTTAATTAGATTCATGATGATGATCGTTACACGAATTTAGTTTGGTCGGAAGTTAGTGGAATCGATTTATTCCAACTGAACGAGCTGGAAAGAGAGTTTTTGGAGATTATTGAGTACAGAGTACACGTGAATGTGGATGTGTATGAAGAAATGACACGGGATATTGCGAAACTGAATTGAGTCTTGATGATTTGCGGAACGGAACGGATAAAGTTAAAATTGTGCATAACAGTAAACATGACCTTCGACGGCCCTCCGCCGGCCTTTGGCAGCAAAGAAATGCGCGCTCAATTTAGCCTTGATCCAAAGTACATCGCGACTAACCACGGCTCGTTTGGCGCTGCGCCAAAACTTGTCATTGAAGAGCGTATCAAGCAAATGCTTTACATTGAGCACAATCCCGACACATTCTGCAAAATTGACTACGACGGAGTGCTGGACAAGGCGCTCGAACCTGTGGCAAAGATTTGTGGGTTGGACGATGTGAGCGAGATTGTATTCACTGTCAACGCAACAACAGGAGTGAATGCTGTGCTTCGGTACGGCATCGAATTTCTTTGCATTCTATTTGATACTAATACGCTAGGCTATAACAGATCACTTAAACAAATTTTGACTGCGACTGGTCGATATCCAAAGCCGCCTTCGATCAAAGCCCAAAAGATCCTTTTTCTGTCCACTGTTTATGGAAACGTACTTAACGCGATTAATTACTACCGCGATAAATGATCAGTTTGTTCCGCTTCAGCTGGACATTGAATCACCCATCAGTGACTCCGACTTAATCAAGAAGGTAGAGGCCTTGATTGAACGCGAACGAACAGATGGAAACGACATCGTTTTGGCTGTTTATGACATTGTCTCGTCCATTCCTGGAATTGTTTGTCCTTATGTGGAGTTGACGCGACTGTTTCAACGACACAATATCTTGACATGTATCGACGGAGCCCATGCCATTGGACAAGTGCCACTCAACTTGAAAACTCTAAAACCAGACTTTTTGGTGACGAACTTGCATAAATGGCTGTTTGTCCCACGAGGTTGCTGCGTTTTCTACTGCTCCAGACGATTCCATGGAGTGATTCGCCATCCTGTTATTTCCGAAGTAAGGCCTGGAGACTGGAGAAGGGGTTTCCACTGGGTTGGAACTACGGATGTGAGTGCATACTTGACTGCGCCCGCTGCCATCGGCTTTCGTGAATGGATCGGAGGCGAAGATGCCATTATGGCGTATAACCACAATCTCGCAATCAAAGGAGGAGAAATTGTCGCAAAAAAATTGGGCACATTTATTATGCGTGGAATTGGGCAGGGCGAATCCACATTTGGCAACGGTTTAACGGCATCAATGGTTAACGTTGCTGTTCCTGAAACTCCCGTTGTAACGGAACAATTCATGAATGGACTGCAAGTTTATTTGCTGAAGGAGTGGAATTGTGGAACAGCTCCATATAAGCACGGTGGAAGATATTGGCTGCGCTTATCAGCCCAAGTGTATTTGAACGAGGAGGACTTCGAGAATCTGGCGAATATTCTACGCAAAGTATTTTTTCCCTTCGCAATAAATTTCGTCCATTTAGTTCCCCCAAATTAAGGGGCACCTCAGCTAAATATGTACGGTAAGAGTGTTCACGCATAATCCTTTTAGCTACTTCTGTTGACTTGCACTAACAAAGAATTTCTCAAATAAAGTGCGGTTTGCTCTGATCCATGCTGTTAGCGAAGCTAATGACGAGCAATGATGCGATCGCACGTGCGGTGAAACATTAAAATTTTTTAATGGAAATTGCTTGTATATGGAATAACGAAAAATGCTAATATAAAAGGAAAGGTGATTGAGCATAATTCTGTTTTAACCAATTACCGATGACATTCGACGAAGAGCCCGAAACTCAGTTTGAAGAAATCAAGCGCTCTGTGAAAGAAACAGCCAAGAATCTGCCTCAATCCGCCAAGGCATATGTCAAGACTCTGTTCCCCATTCTGACATGGATGCCAAGATATAACTTGCAGTGGTTTATCGGAGATTTTATTGCTGGTTTCACCATTGCTCTCATTTTATTCCCTCAAGTATGTGAATATTTGCCATCTGCTTCTGTCAAATACTAACATCAAATTCACAGGCCATTTCCTACGCTACTAAGCTTGCCGGACTCCCAGCAGAATACGGACTGTATACTGGATTTGTCGGGTGCTTGCTTTATTCTGTATTTGCCACATCGAAAGACGTAACAATCGGGCTCACTGCAGTGTTGGCGCTTGTAATTGGTCAATCTATCAACACGAACTTAGGCTCTAAGGCTACATCAGGCGAAAAAGTCACCTTTGCTATCACTCTCAGTTTTTGGACTGGACTCATTCAACTGTTCATTGGGTTCTTCCGTCTTGGAGTAATTGTTGACTTTGTCCCAATTCCTGTCATTGCCGGATTCACCTCTGGTGCCTGTATCCAGATCCAAATTCAACAACTTCCAGGGTCTCTTTGGTGTAAAAAACATCAACACCAACGAAAATCCACCCTACCAAATCCTGTACGACTTTTTGAGTGCTGTAGGAAGTGGAACATCAAAGTACGACGCCATCTTTGGTGTTACCGCCTTGTTCTTCCTGTTCTCCATCAAGTACCTGTTTGCCCACTTGGCCAAGAAAACTCCTGTTCTCAGATTTATTGGGTTCATGCGAAACGCCATTGTGTTGATTGTCTACATTGGAGTTTCCTATGCGTTCCGCGACAGAGCAGATATGCCATTTGCTATTGTTAAAACAATCCCCAAAGGATTATCTGGTATTCGAGGACCAGAGCTGTCTGCCTCTTACTCTGCCAAGATTTTGCCTGCAGTTCCAACCATCTTCATTATTTCTCTTTTGGAACACATTGCCGTTGTCAAGATGTATGGTCGTCAAAACGGATACACCATTAACCCAAATCAAGAAACAATTGCGCTTGGTTTGACAAACGTCATTGGTTCGTTTATTGGGGCAGTCCCATCGACTGGTTCTTTCTCTCGTTCTGCCATCAAGTCTTCATCAGGTGTTAGAACTCCGTTTGGAACTTTCTACACTGGTGTTCTTGTTATTATTGGACTCTTTACTATCACTGATGTCTTGTACTATATTCCAAGTGCGGTGTTGTCAGCCATTGTTATTGCGGCCATCTTTGAGTTGTTTGTGAACTTCAAGATTCTCAAAAACGTTTTCCAGATTGAAAGTGAGTGAACAATCATGATTTTCAATCATCATCCCGTGGTTTTTTAACCACTGACTTTTTTTCTTTCTAATTTTTAGTTTTGGACGGTCTTGGATTTGTGATCGCCTTGGTTGTCTGTTTGGTTTCCACAATTGAAAATTCCTTGTACGCGTCTGTCGGATGGTCTGTGATTGTTCTCCTCGCACGCATTCGCCCGCCCTAAGATCAAGCCACTTGCACGCACTGCATCCGGAAGCTGGGTTGATGCTCAGTTGGAGAGCACAAAAAAGAACCCGGAACCATTGGCTCCAGGACCGCAGGGAATTCTCGTTTTTCGAATCGAGGAGTCGCTTACATATCCAAACTCTGGATTCTTTGCCGAACGTCTCAAGGAAACCGGTGCTCCAGACATTTAGATACACCGGAACACACAAACAAGCGTCTGACAAAATGTGGAGTGATGACACTGAAGAACGCGCTCTAGCCCGCGAAAAACTGGGATTGGAGACCCTTCAGCCGCTTCGGGCTGTGGTTTTGGACTTTGCCGCAGTGAACCACGTGGACTACACAGGTCTTCAAGCCTTGCTGGATTCCAAGAATGACTTGTCGCGATTTGCAGGACGCACTGTACCGTACTACTTCGTTAACGCGCACCGCGGACAACTCAATACATTGCTTCGCGTGCCAATTAGTGCCGGTGTAGATGTTACTCCTGGAAACACGAAACCGGCACAAGAAGGATTCATCGGCAGGTTCAAGAAGGACCCAGAAGCAGACGTATTGTTCCACCAGGAGCGCGTCAAGGCTTTGGTGTATTTCCGAGACACTATCGATGATGCAATCGAGGCCGCCAATTTGGAAATCTTGGGGTCACTATCAGAAGCAGAAGTTGAAGTTGTGTCTTCAAAGTAATTTCTATTCCGACGTATTATGGGCTGTTAGAATAAAGTAAATAGATTGAGTTAAAGCATGCCATTCAACAAGTCTGAAGTAACAAAGATCGCCACTGGAGCCGGGCTGGACTTTACCAAAGACGTCCCTGCGTCGTATATTATCTTTTTCGAGAGCTGGCTTCAAATTCGGTGTGTATTACGGCAAGAACCAGAATGTGAAGTTCTGCTTCCAAGGCAAGGACGGATACCGCGCCAACGTTAGCGTCGCCGAACTGAAAGACATCTTTGCGAACCCAACTGCGTACGAGTGGAAGACGTCTTTGAAAGGCGGCGACACTGTTGCGTTCGAAGCGCCGTTGGCCAATGGCGCGATTGCCAGCAGCGATATGGACAATGTCGTCGATGAGTTGGCCAGGATGACAGTCACGCTTGGAAATCGAATGACTGCAATGGAAACAGCGCTTCGCGAACACACCACGGTGGATAACCAGAAGCAAACAAAGATCATTATCGAATATCGATTACTTGGACGAGACCAAAGAAGCCTCACCGCTGCCTCAACGACGAGAAATGTAGTATTATTATTACAAATAAAGAAATGCAGTTACATTTACTGAGAACATTGCATTATTATCCACGAAAGTTATTCTTTAACTCACGTAGTTTCGCCATAACAGCCACAGGATCCCTCTCACCCCCAATCGCATCCTGAACGGAAGCAACACCGACCCTCATGAATGGATTGATCCTTTTTTCTTCTCCGATCGTGGATGGAACCGTTACTTTGCCATCCTTGCTCCACTCGAGCTTCTCCTTTACTTCTAAATTATCTGGATCAACTGTAACCGCAAAGCGCAAATTAGACGCAGTATATTCATGACCGCAAAAGACTTGGGTTTCTTCAGGAAGCGCAGCAAGAATCGTATTGAGCGATGTGTGCATTTCTTCTGGTGTTCCTTCAAAAAAGCGACCACATCCAGCAATGAACAACGTATCGCCAGTAAAAACAGCCTTTTCCGGAGAGTCAGGTGTGGTTACAAAGTATGAAACGGAGCCTCTGTTATTTCACCATGAGTTTGCTGACGGTCAAATGGCATCAAATGATGATACCTCGTGTGGCACACTGTGAAATAGGGTGTGATTGTTAAATCTCCTAAAGTAAATGCCTTCTTATCCGACACTTTGAAACTTAAAGCTGGAATTCGATCGTCTCCTCCATACACTGGAATGGTCTTTGGTGCAAGAATGTTGACGAGATCGACATTGCCACCTGAATGATCGTGATGGTGGTGTGTCTGTACTCAATGAAAAGCATCAGATATTAATCCTTTGAAGTGTATCCTTCATACAGTTAGAATCGTGTCGACCGTCCATCCCCTCTCCTTTGCAGCCTGGATAACCTTGTCGGGCTCGGCCTGGATCAACGGCAGCACAGAGCCCCTTCGCCTTATCGGTCAGCAAGAGATAAGCGTAGTTGTCCGCGTTAACCGGAACTGGAACGACTGAAACCATTCGTTTAAAGACTCTTTTTGAAATCATTCCCAAAAGAAAACGCCAACACTAAAAAATCCAATGGTGCAAGCGGCACGGGTTTCACCTTTTAATCCAGACCACGCTGATTTAGTCCATGACATCGTTTATGATTTTTACGGCAAAAGAATAGCAGTTGGGTTGTGTTGTTTTCCACCTGTTGTTTTTTGGTGTTGGATTTTAACATGCGATGGCAGACATGCTCAAGCGATCAGAAGGTCAAAGTATGGCAAGTGAATGGTGAAAATGACGGATGGTCTTTAGATGATTCATGGAAGGTGAGAGTGGAATGCGCGAACAGGGGAATGCATGTTTTAACAATAGTTTTTGGGGTCGAAGGCTCATGACTGCTCAATTGTGAGTGTTTCTTGGGCGCATCCTGAATTTGGAAACTTGATTGCTTCTTGTTCGTTCGATCGGACGGTGAAAATATGGGAAGAGCAGGAGCATGGTGAACTTTTTCATATGCTGGGATCTTCAACGAAGACATTAAATTAGAGATACCTTGTATATAGAGGCTTTGGGGTCTGGAAGAAGATGGAAACTACGAGCCACATTGTCAGAAAGTAGAGGATCCGTTCATTCAGTGGAATTTGCGCCCAATCACTTGGGGTTAAAGCTGGTGAATCCATTTGAATATTATCGCCAAAAGCCAGCCCTTATTTTCTACATATGAAAGGCCACTTGCTCTGCAGATGGGTGGGTTAGAATATATGAAGCCGAGGACATTATGAATCTGTCAAGCTGGTCTCTCACTGGCGAATTTGAAGCTGTAGCCGGATGCAAAGAAACCGATCGCCTATGTCTTTCTTGGTGCCCATCGCGGTTTCAGCCACAGCAAATTGTAGTTGGCTGTGGAGAAAAAAACATTGCACGCGTATGTATTTACGTTTGTTTGCAAAACTTCTGACAACATTTTGCACAAGATATATCGCCTCACTGCAAATAACCAATGGACTGCGTTTGAATACTTGGGACCTCATCATGATACTATAACTGATGTTTCTTGGGCTCCCAACATGGGACGAAGCTATCAGCTGATTGCAACCGCTTCCAAAGATACACATGTTAGAATCTTTAAACTGTCATGGGAAATTGATCCGATTCAATCAGAACGCGGAAATGCGAGTAGTACAGCGAAGGGTGCTTGGAAGATAGAGTTGCTGGGTAGCTTCAACGATCACAGGGCTGTTGTTTGGAGAGTGGATTGGAATTTGCTGGGAACAGTGTTGAGCAGTTGCGGAGATGATGGAAAAGTAAGAGTCTGGAAAGCTGGATTTGGGAGTGGAGAATGGGTCGGAACAGAAACTGTTGGTGCACTTTAAAATAAATATATATGCCTGCAATGTACATTTATTGCTCGCGGATGCATCCTCCTGGAAGTAAATACTTGAAACGTGTGTCTCCAACAGCAACAGCTTCAGTGAGATACTTTGGCAATCCAACTGCCGACTCTAACCTCTTTAGTGGACCCCATTTGTATGCAAGATCGCGAAACGTGTATGCTTCCGGGAGCATATCAAAAATGTCAGTTCCATCACAAATGACTTTCTGAATACGCTCAGGCGTCAGTAAATTTGCGTTGGTGACTCTATCTGCATGGGAATACGCTTTCATCTTGAAAGCAAAGTCAGATAGCTTAGGAAAACAGAAGCTGCAATGCCAGCCAGAGTCAGAGAGAATAGAGTCAGATTCCTTCCCGTGTGTATATCGTAGCGTTAATGGGTCATCGACAGTGACTGCTTTGGCTCTCCAGTGCTCAGCGTCTTGCTGAAAATCGTACGAATAAAGGAAATTTCGCATCCTACGAATATTGGTGCGTGAATAAGATACATTCGAATTTCGAGAAAGTAAACCTGAGATGTAGTTTCGGGGGAACGCCCATGCATGCACTAATTAATGATATTGCTTCTCGAGAGGGTATTTCATCGACATCGGCCATAATTACAGTGTCTCCAGTGGCCACGCCAAGAGACTGAAGAAACATGGTAACTTCTCCCCTCATTTCCCCCTCAATATTGAATGGGTCCTCTCCCTTGAATTTCAGTGGCCGACCCTAAATGCTGCACAGATCAACAAGTATTCGACTTTATCATCATCATATGGGAGCGCCTAATACCTCGATCGCCTTGTATCGAATCTTATCCTTTGCAAAATCAAAGCGGCTTTTGTGAGCGGCAAATGTCAAGTTCTTTGGATTTCCAGTGAATGAATGTTTGCTTTCGACAATGACAAAGAAGTCTGTGACGGGATCAAGTTCTTTGATGCGTAGCTCGAGCATGTCCAACTCAACACTGAAGAGCGTCACATCGAAAACCTTGGATTTCACAGTCTGCTGATTCTTTGGACTCCATCCATGCGCTTTACAGAGAGAGGATGCATTGGCAATGGATGGTGGTGGGTAGAAAGGTATAATCGTTGTGAACAGCGTTCCTTCGCCGGTATCCCACAATGGCCGGGTAGCATAAGTAATAACATGTGCAATTCGAGTTGCTTTTGAGCTGATCAGAATTAGAACCACGATTATGGCAAGGGCGCTGAAGGCTAAGACGGCTTTGCGTCGAAAAATCATGTGCTATTTTTAGATTCAACAAAAGAGTACTTCATCCCGTCGCGGCTCGTGGGATCCTTCTGATAATAATCGCATTTTCCTAATAATAATAATCTAATTTCCTGCAGACAATAATTGTAATAATAATCGTACCCAAGAAAAACAATGACAATTTCTAAGTCCTCTCAACACCAATTGACAGCTTCTCCTACCTTATCGTTCGAAGATGTCATATCACTCTACATCACTGGAGTAACAGCGATCCTCGCGTCTGCGCGTTTCTATCACATGGCAGTATTCATAATGTATCCTCAGTGGACCAAACAAACATCTGGACAAACTGTCCAAGCGTACCCTGGTGCGCTCAGTGCCGGCTGGGAAAAACTGTTTAACGTGTTTTTGTTGGCTGGATATGCTGCCATGACGACCCTCGCGCTGAGTCTGTTTGTGCTGATTTTCATGAATGACGAGTACAATCCATTTGAATCCCCAGTATTGAGCTTCATCGCGTCAGCATTATGTTTTTGTAAGTTTTTTCCTTCCTAGATAATGAACATAAAGATTTGATTTCTGACGCAATTTCTGTTACAAAGATTTATATTATTGCTGGAATCGATTTTCACGGCTTATATTAGCAATCTCAAGGATGAAGGAAGATCAAAGGTCTTTGGCAGGATTTGATTTGACATTTTAAGAGTATTTTAAGTTAGGTGCTTTGGTCATTCCATAAAGTTTATGAATCCTGCCCGCCTGTTAAAATCCTATAAGCTGTTGAGTGAAAGATGTCTCTTTTTTTTTTACCGCCCTACCACGTCACAAGACGCAGGTAGGTAAATATCACAACGATAATAAAGATAATCAATATAGCGCCATTGTCAGTCCCAGGGGTGTATTAGTCATCCTAATTGGACTTTTATGATAGTATAAAATGTGTTCTTGGAAAGGCGCAGCCAAAGCCAAGCAATGGCGCACTCAATAATTCAATTCGTTTAGTTTTGGTATGCTATTACTCCCATCAATAGATGTACAATGACTTGTTGTTTGCACTGAACATATCTGAAAGAAAGGTGGGGGATCGGACTTCAGCAAGCCAGTACTTGAGCCTTTGTCTTTTTGGTCTCCATTTTGGAGTCCATTACAAGCAGATGTCGTGCAAAAATCTAGTCTCTACAGAACCAAATGATATCAGATTTGTATTTCCCGTGAATGACAGTTTAGACTGAACAAAAAATATAGTAATAATTGAATATTCAAATCATGATTAATATTATTGAAATTTATGTTGAGTTTGGATTGTGAGAAGGCTGCATAAAAATAGAGGACAGGTGAGACACAAAGGACTTAGATGAAAAACCAGCCAGCTGCTGTGGCAGCTAAACTGCCGAGCGCTGATACAATGCTAAATGCAGCAGATTTGCTTGAAGTTGGCGTGGATTGCGCGGAACCTCCTCCGGGGACAGCCAAAGTTGGGGGGGCGCCGTTAATAATGGCCAAGGTGTTCAAAATTGCGACTGTTTCGAATTGATCACGAGGATTGGTTCCATTCTGCATTGTGAATCCAGTTCCTATTCCATTTAAATGAGTAATTCAAGTATGAGTCTTAGCCACACCTCTTACCAACTGGGAGATTTCTGATGCAATACCAATTAGAATCGCATCCTTTAAAATTGACAAGGGCACTGGACTGAACAATCTTTGCAATAGAGCTCTTGATGGCATTGTCAGTGGTAGCGACATACAAGTTGGCAAAACCCTTGTAAATCGCCCAATAGTATCCAGTTGGCGATTTGCAATTGACTCCAGCTGCGCAAGATGGTTCAATGTCCAGCACGTTTGTAGAAGCCGTAACAAAGTATGTCCGAACGGCAGCAAATACTTTGTGTGCCTCATCCAAGTATGTTTGGGTCTTTGTTGCTTGGTACATGACTGCCAACGCAGCCATAAGCTCTCCAGTATGGTAAGAATACTGTTCCAGTATGGTGAATGATAACTTATTATAAGATAGATTCACTTACGATTTCTTTCGAGACTGTGCATCCACCATCTCTAACTCCATCATGAACGAGGTAGTTTGAATCGATTATTCCAGTAGACTTTAGCCAGGCATAAATTATATCAAATTTCGCTTTGTAATCGGCGTTTCCTGTCAGAGCAAAAAGTCTGGCACCTAATTCCAACTCTTGGACGTTTGTAATAGTGGATTTAAGATCTGCGTTTGATCCCGTACGAATTCGACTCCTATAATATCGCCAATCAGTCAACTCTACATGTTGCATAGATTGTATGCAGTCCTTGAAACGCACCAGTAAATACCCCCTCCACAAGTTTTGGTGTCCCAGTCCATCCAAATCTGGTGAAACGTCGTATTGGTAACACTAAGATACGTTGGATTGTATCCTGTGAGAAGGTTGTTCCTGGCAATTATTCCGTCCTTGCCGAAGGTTTCAGCAGCAGTCATCGCTATTTTCGAATTTCAATAATGATAACTCTATTGACAGTATCTAAAACACTTACTTGCCAATGCCCACCATCCAATATCATCGTTCCATCTTCCCGCAATTTCCACAGTCGGATTCATTCCGTCCTGAAAACCAACAAAGTTAAGCTGGATGGTATTGGAAAATTCGACAAACCAAAAAGTCTCCATTTGAACCGACAGTGATTTGCATCTCTTTGTCGACAAATGGAAGTCTGCTATAATCGCTGCTGTACTATTTTTGAAAAAAAAAACATTCTTTAGGCGTCCAAGGTTCAAAGGGTACGACAACAATTCACACCTGCATATACTTATAGAACAAATCAAAGTAGAGTCCAGTTTCATGCCACTGAATCAGCCTAAGTTCGGCAGTTTATAAGGTAACTACAAGTTATTGAATATTTTTGAACCAACCAATGGCCATCGTCATATTGCTCAATCCAAGCACCATTCCCGCGAGTGTTACCAGCATAGAACTGCTGCAAGGGGCCCATGGCCGCTTTTGCTGCCGAAATAGCGGCCGCTACATTTTTTACATTAGAAGATTGCACCAATTCGAAAAACAAGTTCAAGACAAACTTTTTGATGTAACATCAATAGTCTGCTGGGCAGCTGCTGCCACAACAAGAGTCAAAAGAAAAGATAGCTTCATTCTGTGTATTTTTTAAAGAGTTATATTTAGAACTTTTTTGAGTGACTTGAACTTTGAAACAGATTTGAAGGCAAATTGATCAATGATAAATAACACAGAAGGAGTCTATGAGTACGTTGCCTAGAATCTTCTTTCAGATATCGCCGAATTATGAAATTTAAAAAGCTATCAAAGTTTCTGAATTTCGAACTGCCTGAATGCAAAGCATAAATACATAATATCTTACAACAACTACAAGTATTTTATTTATGCTTCAATAGCTTAATGCGCATTTTTGGCAAACCCCAGAACAGCACCCAGCCGTTTCTTATCGTTAAAATCTTCCTTGATAGCAATAGCTGCGGCAGTCAGCCAATGAAAGCCCGCAAAAGTTGGGTACCAATGGCTTGCATTTCTCATGGGAGCATTTCCCGCATTCTGCACATTGAACAAGTCGCTCACCAACCATCACCTTTAGACCACAATGTGTGCACCAGGATCGGAGCAAATTCAAGGACCGCGTTTCGAAGATGTGAGGCTTGTTGTAGTCAAGTAATTGTCCAGTGTTTAGATCTGTTCCTATCGGGGCCTAATTCAAAGGTTGCTGGTTAACAGGCAATATCAAGGTCTGCAATTATCAAATGATTACAGTTTCGATATCGTCATGGTTTATACATTTGGTTAGAACCCCCTTAAAGCACCGTGTGTGACAAACAAAAGCACATCCTAAATTCTCTGAGTTGAGCAAAAAAGGAAGTGAGTAAAGGTCGCTTACTTTGGCAAAAGCACCTCATCCCTCCAATCATTGATTCTTCGCAGACCGAGCATCTTGCTCCAATCATATCAGAAGCGATGGAGCTCACTGCTTTAAAGATTTGGAACTGGTGCCCGTTTTTGGCATACACTTTTCTGATATCGTCGGCTAGATAGATATCCTCATCTTTGAGGTCAGATGAAATGTCATCGCAGACAGCATTTTGCTTCTGTCTAGTCAGTTCAACTAGAGCGGCATTTTTGTTAGGCGGCGCTCACTTCGAAGTACAGTTCAAACCTAAATTTGCCTTCAACACAAGGTATCCAAACGGCTCCAAGGTCAAACAAATCTCCGGAACGTCAACTGGAAACAGTGAAAAATACTTGTCTAAAAGCTCTTCCTTCAAATCGGCGATTGTGAACCAGCACAAGCCAATAATCTGATGGTTGCCAATCAGGGACGTTTGATAGACTTGAATTTCAACTCGATTGCTGAGTCTTTCAATTGGGAGCTCAAAGGTTTCGTCTCTTATTTGTGACGAGAGTTTTGAAGTCGTTGCTTTTGGAAAGTCGTTGATTGTAATCACAGCAAAAATGTCGAACTTTTGTTTTGTGGGCGAAACAATGTCGGAATGCGATTTAAGTGATATTCTCTCAATCTTGATTCTGAGCTGTGCATTGATTTTGGCATTATTCGCTGGAATTTTGGACCGAAATTAGTTGGCACGAAAAAAGGTGTTAAAAAACTCTTACGCGGCTCCTCAGGCAATCCATTCTCATCCACGAACCAGTTGATGAGCTTTTTATACCGCTTTTCTGCTTCTACCAAAAGGGCAAGTTTGTCCTGCGATTTCTCAATGTCCTCCCGCAGATTCCGTTCGTCTTTGGAAGCAATAATGTTATCACGGTTTAAAACTAGGGACTTTAAAATGTTTTGGCATGATTCGTTGAATCGCGTTTCGCTTCGGATTTTGTACCATATTGCAATAAGTCTATGTCGAGCAACCTCTGGCGTTATCTCTTGGTTTTCCTTCATATAATCTGTATTGTTTTAATTGGCTTGTCTTTTTTTGTTCTGAAATACTCACCAAAAGCTGTTCGCCCGTTGGTGACGTAAGCTACAGTCTAGACAGTAGATGGAGTTGTAAGTGAGACTCTTCAATAAAAACTGCTAACCAACCTGATCCACGTTTGTTATTGTATCCACGCCGGTTTGCCACAACGGCTCCAAATATTTGTAGAAAATGTAGTCCGCGCCGTTATTATTGTAAAGCCAGTAGCAGAAAACAGAGCGGGTTGTGAAATAGAAGGGATAAACAGTGAGAATAGTTGAAGATAATTCATCGAGAAGTAGAAGTCCGCCATATATCGGCCCTATATATACATGTTCTCAGCATTTCCTATTATTTGAAGCTGAAGGCCATGGTACTTACAGTACGATTTCCATTTTCCGATTTCATACGCGGCATTTGTGTATGAAGTTTGGTTGTATGTTAATCGATTCGGCGTAACTGCCGCATCCGTCGGCGATAAAAGCATCATGATGGTCTTATAGAGCGGATAAACAAAGCCGATATACGTGGAAATAAGCCTCGCGCTTCTTTGATACAATCGCCGGAATAAAATCAAACCAAGCAACCCCAAAACCATCATCATAGGAGAGATCCCCCAATGCTCACAGAAATCCACGATCCAAGGCCACTCTTCTATTTTCTCTTCAATTTGATGTATATATGGAACAATGGCGCGGCGGAAACCGTGGTAGCTTTCGTTTGATGTACTCGGGCAGGTAGCTCGATGGCAATTCAAGACTTCTAAATAATCGCAGAACTTGATCTGTCACAGAATTATGGCGATATTCCTCCATAGCACTGTCCTCCTCCGATTCTGGCTCTTCGACGAACTTCATTCCCACCGCCACTTGCGGATTGATTGCGCGCGTACTAACTGCTGACGGGCGGAACACGCTTAAACGGCGCGGCGCGGCTGGGAGTGATACCGCTCGGGAAGCCGATGGCCTTCCAAACAGTGAAATGCGTGAATTCCCGGGTCCCTCTCTTTCCTGAGATCTACCGCGACGGCTAAGAGAGATATTACTGGCTCCCGAGCCGGCAGCCTCATCTTCTGATGCAGACTCTCTTTTTCGGGTGAATAAACTCGTAACGGAAAATCGAGGAACTGCGGTTTCTTCCAGGTTCGAGGAGCTCAACCTCATATTTCTCATTGATTTCGTTGAATTCTTTCTCCTAATTTTAACATTGGGACTTGCGCTAGGGGCTTCCAAAAAACCTTTTGAGTTGGCAAGGTTTTGATTTGATTCTTGGATTATCGCCAGCCCATCCGCTTCTGAATATTCATCGATTTTTGAGCTTTTTGGTTTGAATGAGAGCGACGCTTTTGATTTGGGTGTTGTTGGTGAAGGTCCGAAAGTCAGTGCGGCTTTTGACTTTGGCGTTGTTGCCCCGAAATTCTCTGAAGGACTAGCAGGAGGTGACAGCGCCTCCTCTTTGAGTATCAAGTTTGAGGGCTTTGTTTGACTGGCAGAGCGAGATTTTGACATATCAGGTGATGGCTTGGGAATGTTTGGCGTGGATTCTGATAGTGGCGATGTAACGGATGGGTGTGGCAGAGATCCATGTTGCGCAATATTCGAGTCGGCCGAGCTGTCTGATTCAATCACTGCAATCGCTGATTTGTTGCGGAACATGGATGGATCAAGAGTTCGAAGTATTTTTGGAAGCCATAGAACACACCAAAAAATGGTCCATTGTCCAATCTGAAGAAACAGCCATCAACCAATTAAAGTTCTACAGCGCTTACTGTTTAGATATTTCTATCTTTTATTCTTTGCGAGTCCAATCAATCCAATATTTGCCTCTGATAGAATTGGCACTGGTCTTTCGTTGAACAAATACTTGTGCCTCAATACACACACAACTTGGCATTCACGCGACTCTGCTGATATTTCTTGCCTTAAAACTGCTAGCGGCTGCTTAAGATTGACGCGTTTCCCTTTGAGCCTGTGTCGACCAATCACCAAAAAGGGTACTCGCTGATTTCAGCGTCAACAAACAACCAAAACTAACTAGAAAGTACTAACTCTTTGTCAATGACTTCAAACTCGACATTTCCCATCTGAACGCCGTCTAAACACTCCTCAGCTGCACTTTCTACGGCGCCTTGCACTTCAACTAGAGCCCACTCTTGCCCAGTGCATTGGGTTTCACTATCTTCCACTAGAAGTCCGTTGCTTGTTGGGTACTGCGTTGTTGTTGGGATTGAAATGAGCATTTTATTGAGTCTTTCGGACATGCCAAAAAGCCGATACATACACCACAAAGGAAAAAAATCAAAAAAAAATCACGGCTTCAGCAAGTTTTCATCGTCGGCAATCACAAATCCAGAAGCTTCGCGACCAGGATTCTCAACCGTCGCAACCACTCCTTCACCGCTCTCCACCACATTCAAAACATCAAACGAGCTACAGTTGGAGATTGCGCGTCTCTCTCGACGCTCTTTCCTCATTCTCTTAATTTCCCGTACCTCCTTTGGCGCCTCGACAATGTCAAGTAATATATCCGTCATCAACAGAGAATCCCACATGCCTGCAAGGATCCTTGTCTTTGGGATGCTTGCCAACGTACCCGCAGTCCCTCCTTCTCCTTTATTGTGGATTGGAACAAACTCTTGATGCGAGAAAGACCTGAGATGAATGAATGCGGCAATCACCATTTCGAAGCTGATCAAGAACGACTCAATGAGATCGGCAGTGTTGTCTGATGACCATGCGACAGTTCCCCTGAACAAAGAAAGTACATTAAATACAACTCCAAAAAAAGGGGGGAGCACTCTAAACTGTATAATTCCATTTTGATCTAGGATACCGATTACAATCGACTGCCAGAATGAGAAAAAGACTACAAACTTCACAGCAATGAACTTCCATAATGGATCATACTCTGCGATTTCGTGATGAATAACGAGGTAAAATAGCACCAACGCATACTGAATGGATGATACTGTTTTTTAGAGCAGTCTTGCGATGCGATGAAAGTAAACAGAAAGTTACCATCGCGACGCATACGCTAATCAGATTAATCCAGCTGATCCAGAACTCTCCATACTTTGGATCCATACTATTCGGACAAAGCAATCCATACCATTCTAGATAATAAGCAACAATCGTCATGACAGGTCGGATAACCACATATTGCAAGATGCAAATCTTGGAATTGACAAGAAACGCGTGACCACGTGGATTAAAAGTGAAGCAATTCAAAGGAAACGGATACGTCATTCTTGCGGGTGCGTGAATCGTTTGCATGAATCGATGCTGCTCTTCCAACGTTCCGCCAAGATATTGTTGAAGAAGAGCTGTTCATGTGAAAGAATTCAACTCAGGCCGACACCAAGGATCCAAAATGAAGTTATCACGAACCAAAAAAAGAAAAGATGACAAACGCCTCATAACAATCGCGAATAATAGCAAAATATATGCTATACCAGAAAAATCGAAACGATAAACAAGAGCAGATGGCGTAAATCGGAATCATGAATAGAATTCGAACAATCCATCTTTGGTGGTCTGGTTTATAGTAATATTGAAAGTGGCGAGTCTGTTTTTTTTTTTTCAGCAGAAGCAAAGGCAGCGCACAAGTTTAATCTTACAATCAAGAATAGAGTCATTCCAACAGAAATAACTGTAAATACGATTGTTGTGATCCAACAAGCCATGAGAGACTCGTAATCAAGAGTCCCAGGTTCAAACGTTGGCCCGACGCGTTCAAAACAAGGACCTTCTGTCGGTACTGCAGCAGAAACATTAAAACTAGTACTACTCGTGATTTCGATAGGAAACTGCTGTACAGAAATCGTTTGCGTTTGTGTCGCAGATGCACCTAGAGAGGTGAAAGTGTGTGCCGTCTCGTGGGCAAACTTAACCCAAGGAGAAGACACTGACGATTCGACGCCACTGGAAAGTATGGTGGAAATTAACTTGTTGAGTGCCAAAGGATGATGATGCCGCAATGTCATGTGAACTTGTTGTTTTGGCGTTGCTTCATTGTTTGCGATGTTTGTTTTCCTCCCTTGTGGAAAACAATAAAACCTCTCTAACGGGCTTACATAAAGAATACAGCATAATAATATCCTTAGAAAAGTTAAATTTATTGTCATGGATCTTAAAAACGTTTTTTTAAAGCAAAAGAGCCGCAAGAATAACAAACCAACAACCGACAAAGCACCACCAGAAACCGCTCCCGAAGTAGTAGTCGCCACCGGCTTACTAGTAATAGTAGCCTTGGCCCCATTGATAACCGCCAGCGAATTCAAAATACTAACAGTCTCAAACTGATCTCTCACATTTGTTACCATTCAACAAGGTGCTCCCAACACTTGGATCCATATTCCTCATGCAATACCAATTGGAATCGCAGCCCTTAAAGTTATTCGCCGCAGACGCACGGACAATCGCGGCGATTTGTGTACGAATAGATTCATCGTTGGAAGCAACGTAGAGTTCTCCTAACCCACGGTATACTGGGAAAAGGAATCCGGAAGGCGATCTGCAGGATGGAGCTGGGCAGAAGGGTTCGATGGAGATGATGTTGGTGTTGGCGTCGACAAAGAGGCGTTTGAAGGCTGTGAAGAGTTTGTTGGCTTCGTCCAAGTAAGATTGGGTTTTTGTGGTTTGGTACATTGAGGCTAATGCTGCAAAGAGTTCTCCATAGTGGTAAGAGTACTAGAAAAGTAGATGTTCTGTTGTTTAGCTTGTGTATATAACCGGGTCAAAAAACAAAAAGCTTACAATTTCTGGGCTAACGGTTCCACAAGAAGTGGACCGAACCCCATCATAGACAGTATAGTCTTTTGCAATAATCCCAGAAGTCTTCAACCAAGCAAGAAGCTGGTCCACTTTCGTCTTGTAATCCTCGACTTTAGTCATTGCATACAAACGCGCACCGACTTCCATTTCTTGAACATTTGTGATTGTGGATTTCAAGTTTGGATCTCTACCAGAAGATCGTGCTCGACTCCTTTTTTTCCGGTTGAATACATGAACACTAACTTGAAAAAAAAAAGGAAAGCCAAATACCAGTAAATCCCACCCCCACAAGCGTTATCCCACTGATTCCAAGCCTGATGAAACGTAGTATTCGCCAACGTGAAATACGTTGGATTCATCCCCGCCTGAACATTATCCTTTGCAACAATCGCATCCTTCCCAAAAGTCTCAGCAGCCGTCGTCACAGCAATCGCCCACCACAGAATATCATCGTTCCAACGACCCGCGAGCTCAATAAACGGATTGGCGCCGTCCAAAAAGTCATTGTTTCCTAACGTGGCGAGTTGGATGTTGGAGTCCACGAAGGAGAGGTGTGTCGTGTCGCCAGAGTATTGCATGTATTTGTAGAAAAGGTCCCAGTACATTCCTGTAAGAATGGATGGTAAATAAGCTCGTGCTCGGTAGGGGGGTGGGTGTTACTAATCGGTTTTTAATTTGACATTACCACTCTCATGCCATTGCACAAGCCAGTGAGTGTTATCGTATTGCTCGATCCATGCTCCATTGTTGCGAGTGTTGGCTGGGAAGAATTGCTTCAACGGACCCATGGATGCCTTGGCAGGCAGCGAGTACAGCCGCTTTTGAAGGGGAGGGGAGGAAAAAACCAATGATCAGTTTGCATGCCATACGACGAAAACAATCCGAATGCTTACTCTTGCTTGTAAGATCAATGTTCTGCTGGGCAAGAGCACCGGCGGCAGCAAGAACAGGAACAATGAGGTTCTGCAAGATCATGGTTGTGTTTGTAGTTTTTGATTGAAGTTTTTTTGATTGAACACCTGAACACCGCCACTTAAAAGTCATTTTTTTAAGGAACGAGTTCAAAATAACGGTTATTATAATGAGCGGAGTTTAATGATATTCAAAGTGGGGAAAAAAAGATGAATGTCTTAGAATAATGGAGAGATAACGATACGCCAGTTATAATAGAGACAAAAACAAACACAAAAAACAAAAAAGTTCAATCTTATGATTCAGTTGCCTTGATAACTACAACTTGCTCAACAGCCACCACTGTCTCCACAGCTGCCACTGCTGCTGCTGCTGCCGTCGACTTCTTCTTCTTCCTGTTCTTCTTTTTCTTTTTCTTGGCCGGTGAATCACTTGCTGGCCCTGTTTCCGCAGAAGACGATTCCTGCTCATCCGCCGTTTCATTGTCGTTTATCGGCGGTGAAGCTTCATCGTCCGTGTCGTTTAATTGCTGCTGCTGCCGTTGCTGGTCTTCAGCTATTGTTCCATCCCCAATGATAACTGGAATTGTCGCCGTATCCAACACAATCGCGGTCGATTGCTCCTCAACAGGAGGTATATCGACAGACCTTTTCTCGACAGAAACAAGAGCAGGGCTCGGAGTCATCTTTGGTGGCGGCGGAAGAAAGTCTTCCAGAGATGCCGCATATCTCATGACACGTCCAATAGGACTCTGCCCGGTTTTCTAACACTGGCGCCATTATTGGTACTGTTGCCGCTGGAGCCTCGACATCTAGCAGGAGAAGACGGTGGAAGGTCTGGCTCAAGAGCAGAAGCAGAAGCAGAAGCAGCAGCAGCAGCCGCAGCAGCAGCAACAGGAGGAAGAGCAGGCATTTCTTCCAAAGACGCTGCATACATCATCACATGCGCCACATCCACATTCTCCATCAACGACTTCCTCACTCCAACAGAATCCAACGCAAGCATCAAATCCTCTCCCGGTCTCTCTGCGCTACTCTTGCTATACACGGACTCGGCGCTTTGCTGTTGATGCAATTGCGACATTACAGGGGAATGCGATTCGATTACGGAATTGAAGCGGACAGATTTCCCAGACTTTTTGGATCGGAAGGATCGGATTGTCGAGAATTCTTCATAGGTTGGAATCTCTTCGTCGTCAGGCGTCGCCGTCGTCGTTTGCAGTGTTGTCTATTTCATCGCCTCGTTCTCTTCGTCTTCATTGTCATCATCGCTTTCGACTTCGGGTTGTGGGTACATGTCGGAATCGATGGAATCTTCTGGTTCAATGTTTTGAGAGTTGCCTTGTTCTTGTTCTGGTTCTGCAGTTGCGACGATTGCGATCCCAGCTGCTGCGGCATTGACCAAACGAGTGTTTACTGAGTCAGAAGATTTGGCAAGAGGATGGGGAACATCCTCGCTCTCATTAGTGACAGGTGCAGATCTAGCAGCAGCAATCGTAGCGCCGATACCACCAACCCCAAGAACAGCAGCAGCAGTAACCGGTACCACAGGAGCAGCAGCAACAACATCCTTTTCAGGCACAGAGGGAGGAACAGAACCCAAATTCGAATAGCCAGCAGAGTTTACACTCTTTGTAGCAACAATGCTACTGCTAACCAAGAATGAATCTGAATCTCCAACGCAGTTCTTGACGCAATTGAGATCCGTGTTCCGCATCTTTAAGATTCCGGTTTCGTTTTGCATTGTGCTCCTCTTTTTGTAGCAACAGAAAGCAACCAACAGTCCCAACGCAGCAATACCTCCAATCACACCGCCAACAATAGCACCCACGTTTGTCGTTGAAGAAGGAGAATTTGAAGATGACGATGAAGAAGAAGAGGAGGAGTTTTCAATAGTTTGAGTTGCTCCGACCAATGGAGTATCCACAGATCCAGCACCGATACCGGCACCAATCTCTGCCCCAAGACTGACTTGCAAGAGAGCATTCAAAAGAAACATTGTCTCAAACTGATCACGTGGGTTGGTTCCATTCAACATAGTGTCCTGAGTTGTAGGAGGCAAATTCCGAACACAATACCAATTGTCATCGCATCTAGTAGCAAAATTCACTTTTGCAGATTCCGTCAAGACATTGGCAGCAATCACTTGAATCGGCTTGCTTGTCGTTGAAGTGTATAGGTCGGCGATTCCTTTGTAGACTGGCCAGTAATAGCCGGTGGGGGATTTGCAGAGGGCGACGCCTGCGAGGCAGGAAGGTTCGCGGTCGAGAACGTTGGCGGTTGTAAAGTCTCTGACGATTGCATTGAAGATGCTTGAGGCTTCGTTGATGTAGAAGGTTTCGTTTGTCGCTTTGTACATGATGGAGAGGGCAGAGAGGAGTACGCCAGAGTTGTAGGAGTACTGTATTTTGTTTTTTGTTTTTGTTTTAGTTGTGGAAGGAAGGGTGAATAAGAAGAGAGAGGATGGAGAAGGATAAGGATAATAGAAGGATGGGATACACCGCCTATGGCGGTGACTGAGCAAAGAAAAAAAAAAACACACCGCCTTCGGCGGTATACCACCGCCAACGGCGGTGACTGAGCCAAGAAAAAAAACAACACACCGCCTTCGGCGGTTGATTGAGAAAAGAAAAACAACAACACACCGCCTTCGGCGGTGATTGAGAAAAGAAAAAACAACAACACACCGCCTTCGGCGGGACATCACCGCCTTCGGCGGTACACCACCGCCTACGGCGGTGACTAAGAAAGAAAAAAAAAAAACACACCGCCTTCGGCGGATTACAACCGCCTTCGGCGGAATACAACCGCCTTCGGCGGATTACAACCGCCTTCGGCGGAATACAACCACCTTCGGCGGTACACCACCGCCAACGGCGGTGACTGAACAAAGAAAAAAAAAACAACACCCCGCCTTCGGCGGGAAATCACCGCCTTCGGCGGTACACCACCGCCTACGGCGGTGACTGAGAAAAGAAAAAAAACACACCGCCTTCGGCGGAATACAACCGCCTTCGGCGAAATACAACCGCCTTCGGCGGTACACCACCGCCTTCGGCGGTGAAAATCAAAACTCACAACTTGAGGCAATACAAGACGACATTCATTAGAATTGAGACCATCATAAACGGTATAATCGAAAGCCACGATTCCCGTAGTCTTTAACCAAGCAAAAATGGCATCAAACTTAATCTTGAAATTCAAATCGTTGGTCAATCGATACAATCTAGCGGCAAGTTCCATTGCCTGAACATTCGTGATTGTAGCCTTAAAGAACGGACGTTGATCCGAGTTTGGATCACGGATCTTGCTCCAAAAGATGCCGCCGGCACAAGTGGATTGATCCCAGCCGGCCCACACGTCCTGGAAAGTTTAGTTTGCAACGGAAAAGTAGGTTGGATTCAGGCCCAGAGTCCTGTTGTCTGGCGGTATGACGGCATCGACGCCGTACGCCTCGGCGGCGGTAGCGACTGAGTTGACTTTTAGTCAGATGGACTGAAATCAAACACACACGCACCCGCCAAGCCCCACCACGCGGCCTCGTCGCTGCGGCGGCCGGCGGCGTCGAACAGCCGCGCATTCGCATCGGCAAACGCGCGCGCGCCCGCGTCGCCGCCCAGCCGCGCGCGCGCAAACGCGGCGCCGAGACACTCGCCGCTCTCCGCCCACGCAACAAGCCGCCGCCCGCCCGCAAGCGTCTCCGTCCACGCGCCGCCCGCGCCGCTGTTGGCGGCGAAAAAGCTGCTGCAAGCACCCGCATGCCCGCCGCTCCAGCACGCACAAGCCCGGCTGTGTCGCCGAGCTCAAACACCGGCGCTGCGGGGGCGAGCGGCAGAGCAAGGAGAAGCAAGAGGGGCGCTTGCATCCTTTGCAGATTAAATGAAATTGAAAAGTAAGAAAAAAAATGAACTCAGAAAATAAGAACACCGCCAACAGTAACTTCAAACTCAAAGATGTCGGCCAGACCACTCGCATCCTGACTCAGAACGAGAACGGGCCGTGTCCTCTGCTGGCTCTGGCAAATATTCTGCTGCTTCGAGGCGACATTGTCATTCGCAAAGAACAACAGAGTATTTCTTTCGATGCACTCGTCGAGCTGTTGGGCGACTACCTCGTACGGAAGAGCAGCACAGAGAACTTGAAGAGCGAGAATAACTCTACAGAAGTACCAACCCCTCTCTTTCTTTTTTTCTTTTCTTCAAATCCATCGGAGTTGTTGGTCTTACAAATCTATTTTTATAAAGTCGCTTCCAGGTGGCGAAGGAGGAGGCAACCTCAACTTGATGCAGGCCATCACACTCCTCCCCACTCTCCGTGACGGTCTTGATATCAATGTCACGTTTGATTCGGTTTTTGGGTTGAAGATTCTCCTTCTTTGGGTCTTTTCAAGGCTTTTGGAGTGGATGCTTGTCATGGTTGGATACCTTCTGTCGATGATACCGTTGATGCTACACAACTTGTTGAATTTGAATCACTTGAAGGAGGAGGAGGTTCTAGCAGTATTCAGGATACTCTACAAAAAAAATGTTGGAAAAGTTGTTGGAATCGGTGGGTTTTCTGAATTAAGATCGTATAATCAGCTTTTGGAGGCAGTTGAGTTTTTTTTTGTGCCATCGCCGAAGGCGGTTATTCATCGCCGAAGGCGATATGTTCTTTCGTTTTCTGCACCGCCCATCTTCCCTCACCGCCGAAGGCGGTAATTCATCGCCGAAGGCGATATGTTTATTTCATGCTCTATCCCAAACACAGAACTGCACCCGCCGAAGGCGGTATTCAATCGCCGAAGGCGATGCATATCATCTTCTCTCACCGCCGAAGGCGGTATTCAATCGCCGAAGGCGGTAATCCGTCGCGAAGGCGATATGTTCTTTCGTTTTCTTACCCAAAGACAGAACTGCACCGCCGAAGGCGGTATTCCATCGCCGAAGGCGACATGTTGTTTTCGTGCTCTTTCTTTAAGACATCGCCGCAAAAGCGGTAACCCATAGTACCATGTTTCCATTTTGTAACATGATTCATCTCTAAAATATTGACACACAGCTGGTCGATGCAGAAATCGCTGCAACAGAACTATCAGGATTAAACGACTCTGCAATATCAGATATGACGCGAGAATCAGAAACCCTCAGTCTCGACAATTATACCACAACAACAACTGAAAAGGGAAAAACTGTACTCTATTCAACCAACCAACCAACCACCCAACAACAACAACAAGAAAAACGCACCCGCCCTGGAAAAAAGAATGACCCTCGGCTCCCTCGCCCAATCCTTCCTCTCCTCCACAAGCACCCAACTCACACCCACAGGTCTCACCCAACTCACAAAAACCCTCGCCCCCAACTCCCTCGCCATCCTTTTCCGAAACAACCATTTCTCCACGTTACATCATCACCCGCAATTGGGACTCTTCACACTCGTCACGGATGAAGGGTTCCTCACAAAGAAATGCGTTTGGGAGTCGTTGACGGTGGATGGAGATTGTGTGTTTGTGGACGCGGAGTTTGGGTTCTATGTGGCGAGTGCGAGTGATCAGGCGTTGGATGGTGGTGGTGGTCAAGTGAATTTGGATGATGTGGATGTGAGTCTACAGGAGAGGGCTTGGAAAGCGATTGTGGATGGAGAGGTTGTTGATATTGATGGTGGTGGTGGTGGTGGTGGTTCGGGTGGGCAGCAAATCGGAAGATGCAGAGTGAGTTACTTTTTTTTTCTTTCCTTTCTGTTGCATAGCCTGCACTGCCAATCCGATGAGATTTATTTTTTTTGGTGTTCAAAACTAATCAAAGTTCTTGTATTCTTATATAGTATGGCTCTTGCCATGGCGCTTCAGAATGAAGAAGATCGGTTGGCGCGTTCTCGGCAGCAATCAGAACAGAATTCACAAAGTCCTGCTGCGATAACTGGCGCTCCTCAGCGCATTGCACCAAACTCTGCCAATAACTCTCCACGGCCACCGAAACCTGTAGTGCCACCAACACCACAAAAGAAGCAGCAGCGGCAGGAAGAGGCTTGCGTTGTTCAATGAAATACGATGGATACAGTGTGTGTGTGTGTACTATAATGGCAGGGGTTGGAATACATATAAAATACAGTTGCTTTTAAATTATAGAAATTATTATTCGCACGGATTTTGGCACTCTACGAAAGATACACGTTTCATGTACTCTGTCAAATTACATTAAGTTATGCTTTCAAATATTCCCCAAATCCATGACCTGCATGAACCAACAATTCCATTATTAAAAGCTAGAGCGGGGTAGCTACCGCAGTTATTATGGTGAACATAAGAGATCCTACGCCAAAGGGATGATATGTGTGGGAAGGAAAGTTTTTACGAAGCAATACATCAACTATTTATTACTATTACGAACTTATCCTCACTTTGAACTTGCAAGGAAGCCATCGTCAGCCATCGGAACGCCAGTCCTGATGAATAAATAAGCACAACGAAACCCTCGACAATGATAAAAAAATATTGCACGACTCACGTTTCCAAAGCACTTTGCTTGCGATTTCTGCGATAAAAGAAAATAATGGCGGCGGTGGATATTAGAAATGCTAGTCCACCGGCAACACCCCCAGCGAGTGCACCCACAGGCACACTATTGCTATTTGACGACGACTCACTCCCAGTCGCCTTTGAACCTTTCCCTCCAGCTGAAAAGTTTCCACTTCCAGCAGTGGACGGATTCTCAGTCTCTGCCTTTGCCCCATTCACAACAGCCAATGCATTCAGAATACTGACTGTCTCAAACTGATCACGAGGATTCGTCCCATTCTGTAGCGTAAATGACGTATCCTTTGGCAAATTCCGGATACAATACCAGTTGGAATCGCAACCTGCAAAGTTTGCTTTTGCCGACGCGTGGAGGATTTGTGTAACTGCTGCTTTCACTGTTGCGTTTGTAGTGGCTTGGTGGAGATCTGCGAGTCCTTTGAATACTGGGAAGGAATAACCTGTTGGAGATTTGCATTTGGATCCTGGGAGTTGGCAGGCTGGTTCATATAGGATGTTTGTTTTTGAGTCAACGAATTGACGTTGTACTGCTGCGAATACTTTGTGGGCTTCGGAGAGGTAAGATTGGTCTTGAGAGACTTGATACATACGGGAAAGTGCACTCAGGAGTTCACCGGAATGGTAGGAGTACTGTCAAATAATGATATTCAGATTTAAAAGGTTTAACAAAAAAAAAAAGAAGAGTTCTGACCACTTCTGCCGAGACTTGATCGCACTTTCCAACGGTGACACTGTCGTACACAGTGTAATCGCTGGAGCTAATCAATCCAGAATTCTTGAGCCATTCGTAAATTTGGTCAAACTTGGATTTGTAATCGGGATTCCTTGTGATAGCGTATAACCGTGCGCCGAGCTCCATCTCTTCAACATTTGTGATTGTCGATTTAAGCAAAGGGATTGCTTCCTGTTGTTCTACTTCGGCTCCTATATTCATGCATTCAGCCACCAGTTGAACCCAAAAAAAACCAGATTCAAGATGGTCTCACCAGAATACCCCACCACCACACTGCGCGTCCCAATTCATCCAGATTTCATAGAATGTATTATTCGCAAGTGAAAAGTAGGTTGGATTGAAGCCGTCCTGGATCTTATCCTTAGCTACAATCGCATTTGATCCAAACGTTTCCGTAGCCGTCATTGCTGCCAGAGCCCACCACGCAATATCGTCATTCCAGCGGCCAGATATCTCGAGAATCGGATTCAATCCATCTAAGAAGTCGCTGCTACTTCCAGCCGACAGTTGAATGTTCTGGTCGACAAATGAGAGGTGCGTAGTATCACCCGAGTACTGCATGTATTTGTAAAAGAGATCCCAGTAGATTCCTGTTTTTCTTATCAGAGAAGAGGCTACCCTTGGAAGAGTGTACAAACCACTTTCATGCCATTGAACTAGCCAGTGTCCATCATCGTACTGTTCAATCCAGGCTCCATTCTTTGCGTTGTTTGAAGGAAAGAATTGCTTCAGAGGCCCCATTGCAGCCTTAGCTGCAGATACTACGGCTGCTTTGCTCGACAGATCGATGGTTTGTTGGGCAAAAGCGACTGCGCCGAGAAAAGGAAGAACCAACATCACAATTTCAAAGAACAACTTTTGTTTTTTTGATTGACACAGCCATAATCACTCAAAAGTTGAAAAAGGCGAATTCATCGGAATGCTGAAGGAATGTCAGAACCAGCTTATCTCGCCAAGTCCCTGTAACAGTTTACTCAGCAGTTGCTGTGCTTGGTACGTTTCCACCGCACAGAATCGAATGACTACACCCACGGCAACATCCAGTTCATCAGTGGTACGACAAACGCATAAATCCCTCCTTTTTAATCGAGATAGTGACCACTTCAATTCATTTGAAGTATGACTCTTGTTATTCCTTCCCCCAATTGAAATCTCATCAAACATCTCGATACCTCGTCGCACCAGTCCTTCAGCTCTTGGCCCCAAGAGAACAAGAGAGCCCATGCATGTATATCCAAAAGAATCTTTCCCTGCCTCTTCCCCATTCAGCACCCATGCATCCCTCAGAAACTCTTTGTATTCCAGATCACCAGTGCATGTACAAGGCGTCAGCAAATCCACACGACTTTCATAGAGATCAAAAAGCCACCACGCATCATTTCGTGCGCTCCCGCCCATCTTGACGCGGCCTCCGACCATCCAATCGATCGAAGAAAAAACGACAAGAGTTTTTTATTCTCCAACACTCAAACCACGAAAGGTAAACTCGCAAATTAATCCAGAATTCCACCTCAAATCACAGCTTTGAATTAAAACCAACTGTTGTAATGTCTCAGGAACAACACCCGTCAATTGATTATCATCCAGCCGTAGCACGCGTAAACCTCGCAGCTCTCCGATTTCAGGTGGGATTGCACCGCTTAATTTGTTGCAATACAAATTACAATGAAAGAGAGACGACAGGTTTTTGATGCCATTCGGTATTTCTCCTTCAAGCAAATTCCAAGACAGATCCAAATGCTGAAGTGAAGTGAGAAGCATGACTTCAGGCGGAATATAGCCCGTGAGATTATTATTTGCAAGGTTTAAGTTTGTAAGCTGCGTCAATTGAGATATTTCGTGCGGGATAGAGCCTCGGAGTTGATTTCCTGACAAGAGCAGTACTTGGAGGCGCGATAATTCGCAAATCTCCGGAATCAAAAGACCTCCAAGTTTATTCGAGCTCAGATTAAGATATTGAAGGCGTCTTAAACGATTTATTTGTTCTGGTATTCCGTTTGAGAGGTTATTGGCCACAAGATTCAAGTGCTCCAATTCGACGAGATTTGTAACGGGCGACAAAATGCCAGTCAAGTTAAACATGGGGATATTGATTCGAGTTAGATTGACGAGATTTGACAGAGCCGGAGGCAAAGGAGTGGGCATTGGCGGTGAAACACTCTGGTATGAAAACTCAAGATGTATCAGATGCTTCCAGTACACAGCGGTGTATACATGCTGATAAGGTTCAGGCCAAGAAAAATAGTCGATATCATGACTTGAAGCTGGATCTGGGATCGAGTTGACTGACGAGTTTGGAAGTTGTATATGCCGACTCAAGTTGGTAGCAGCAAAGTGACGGGACGACAAGCATACTTGGAATGATTTTGACAATCTCTGAAATTTGATCGCTTTTGTAGGTTCGATCCAACTGAAGATGTGTTTCGCGATGTCTGTGTCAATTCTGTCCATTTATTGTCAAAAAGCGAAGTCAAACTCGAACGAAGCAAGTAAAGTTCAAAAGGCAATTCATCGGAATGCTGAAGGAATGTCAGAACCAGTTATCTCGCCAAGTCCCTGTAACAGTTTACTCAGCAGTTGCTGTGCTTGGTATGTTTCCACCGCAGCAGAATCGAATGACTACACCCACGCACAACATCCAGTCCATCTGTGGCACGACAAAAGCATATATCCTTCCTTTTTAATCGAGATAGTGACCACCTTAGTTCATTCGAAGTGTGGCTCTTGTTATTCCTTCCCCCAATTGAAATCTCATCAAACATCTCAATACCTCGTCGCACCAGTCCTTCAACTCTTGGCCCCAAGAGAACAAGAGAACCCATACATGTATACCCAAATGAATCTTTCCCTGCCTGTTCCCCATTCAGTACCCATGCATCTCTCAGAAACTCTTTGTATTCCAGATCATCGCCATTGCATGTGAACACGGCGTCAGCAAATCCACACGACTTTCATAGAGATCAAAAAGCCATGCATCCTTGTCGTGCGCTCCCACCCATCTTGACGCGTCCTCCGACCATCCAATCCAAAAACACGAGAGACGCATTCGACTCCAACACAATCGTTTGAAGGCTTTCAAAATGTGATTGCGCGAATGGAACAACAGGTTCAGGTAATATAATCAAGAGAGAATGTGGGTGAACGTGGGCTGAGATTGTTGACCTTGTTTTTGAGGTTGGTGTGAGTTTCTTGAAGATCTTTGTTGATCCCTTTTTACGTTTTTTTCGGTTTAATTTTACTCTACTGGATTGCACACAGGGTATAGGGGGTTTCTTACTTGAGTTAATAACGACAGTACTCCTTCTGCTTCAACCACAATCTCGAGATTGACAGCATCTCCGCTGACGAATCCGCCGCCATGAGATAGCAAGAAGACTGTTCGACTCTTGCATTCTCGGTGAGGAGATGGATGAAAATAGGCGCAGTGGATATGTGAAGGTGAGATGGCGAAGTTCTGTGCCAAGCAAGTGTATTTGGCCTTTTCCTTGATTCATTTTTTTTTTATTGGACAAAGATAAGGCTTTGAGGGACCAGCTTCAGCGAGAAAAAAAAGGGGGAGGGAAGAGATCGTCGAATAATTATATGAGACTATTTACTGTTGATGAGGAAGGGTGTTGGGTCATCTGGTAAACCAAACGACTCATCCAGACTGTAACAAAAAAAAAGTGAACAACGTGAGCAAGCACAATCTACTGATCTTCGAAGAAATAACTTAACTAGTTGGGAGGCTTATTCAGCTTTGCATAGATTGCGAAACCAGTAAATATAACAAGCACCAAGGCCGCAATGACAGCAGATCCAATGTACACAGTTGGTGGTACAGGAGAAAATCCAGATCCATTTCCTTTATCCGCAGTTCGCGTGGCTGCAGATGTTTGAGTCGGCATGACAGTCGCACTCGGTCCGTTATTGAGGGCAGCGAGAGCATTCAAAAGCGCAACAGACTCGAATTGATCACGAACATTGGTCCCATCGCGTAACACATTTCCAAACGAGGGACCCATATTTCTCATACAGTTCCAATCAGGCCTGCACAGGGCAAAATTCGTGCGAGCAGATGTTTGAATCAATCGAGCAATTGAGTTTTGGATATCGGATCTGAACGTTGCCTGATACAAAATCGTGAGGCCCTTGTAAAGAGGCCAATAATATCCTGAAGGAGATGGACACTTTTTCGAGTCTTGAGGAGTTCCTCCCTGACAAGCGGGTTCAATATTGATACTTTCGGAACTTGTGAATTGATTCTGGATCGCCGCGAAAACTTCATGTGCTTCCGAGAGGTAATAAATATCGTTTGTAGATTGATACATGGTAGAAAGACCGGCCAGGAGTTCGCCAGCATGATGCGAGAACTGTTGGTTTTGGGTTCAAGGTGGAAAGTGCAAAATACAACGTATTAAGGAACAAGGACTCACTATTTCCGTGTTTACGCTACAGCCTCCTGCCAATATGGAGCTGATTTGAGTTCCGCCTGTAAACCACATAACTGGGTCCAATGATACCCGAACTCTTCAACCAAGCATAAATTTGATCCGCCTTCTCTTTATACACGCTGCTTTTTGTCATCCGAAATAAGCGCGACCCCAACTCAAACATTTGCGTATTCGAAAGAGTATTCTTGACTGAAAAGGCAGCCGTCAGATTCCCAGGCGTAACGCCGCCGCCACACGTGGCGGGATCCCAGTACTGGTTCCACACCCAATCAAACATGATTTCAGCAACGCCCAAATGGAACAAATCAGCATTGTTTTCAGCTGCAGGTCATGCTGGCGAGAGCCCACCAGAGCAGATCTTGGGCCGGTCGAAACGAGTAGTCTTGTTGTGCGCTTAGTTTCAACTGGCTGTCTGCGAATGGCTTCCACGTCAGATCTCCGCTTTGCTTAAAGTGGTCGTAGTAAAAGTTCCAGTATTGACCGGATTCAGGCCATGGGACGCCCCTGTTTTAAGGACGAAAGTTGTCGTGTCAGTCAAAGACTCGAGAACATTGACCGAAGGTAACCCACAGTGACGCATCCGCGTACAGATCGAGCCAGGCTCCCTTTCCATCCTTATTTTCGTCATAATAGAGCTGGAGAATGAACATGGCCGAGGTGGAGGCATTCAAGACGGCATCTGAACTCTTTGAAAATCAGCAAGCTTTTCAACAACAAAAGGAAGAGCACGCTTGTTACCTTTGCTGGATACATCAATTACTTGTTGGCATATGACTTGGGAAGTTATCGCAAGGAGCAAAGCGCCAGCGCGAATGAGGTTCATGTCTTGTTAATTTTTTTTTTTGTTTCTTTTTCTCATTTGACAAGCCCCGCCACGATCAAGAAAAAAAAAATATAGTCTCGACCCTGTGAACTTGCGGCAATATTACCCTGATTAAAATCCAAACCTTCATTTTATTTATATTTACACCTCAAAAAAAAATGAACGAGTACAATTGAGAGGGTATTTCAAGCAGCTCGCAGAAAAGGAGCATCCGATGCATGTGAACTCTTGCTAGTACTCGACGCTTTACTACTCTTGGACAATCCAGTCCTGCTACTCCCAACACTCCTACTGCTTTTACTTCTCTGACTCCGTTTCCCACCACCACCACTCACCGTCTGTTCTTGCAGCGACGGAACATTCTTATCACCACCAAACCGGGAAAACAGACATGATCCGATAAAGAGCAACACAAGAGATCCGCCCGCGATGGCTCCTGCGATAACTCCTCCTTGACTGTACGTCAATGTAGTAGTCTTGTCACGTCTCTGACGGTGATGATGATATTGAGGTGTGTCTGTGTCTGATGTGTCTGAACGCCTGTCAGGGGATAGAGGGATGGAAGTAGACATGGGAAGTATATCATGAGAAATTGCTGTTGGGTATGAGGTCGTTGTCGCGGGTGTTGCCAGAGTTATAGTTGGGGAAGTGATGGTGGTCGCCGAGGCGGGGAAAGGTGTAATTGTTGTCAACTTTGTTTTCTGGTAGGTTGAAGCGCGTGCTGATGAGGTATTTTGTTGAGCAGAAGCACTTGCTGTTATGAGAGTCACTAGAAGGAGCAGGATGAGGTGCATATTTTTGAAGGTAGGCGTTTTTAAACTGTTTTGACAAGTTAATTGGTTCGGTCAAATTGCCAACAGTTAATAAGTACAAAAAAAAATCATCAAAAAAGAGAGATAAGAGGGAAACAAGGGGGAAGGTCGCGATTACGTTTTTCGGTTTTATTTCTTGGGGGGATGAGGTACAACACACACACACACATACTGATTTCAAATACAGAATATAACAACAATAAACAAAACAATCAGGAATGAAACAGAAACGACACCAGCAATCGATAAAACATCCCACGTGAAAGGTTGAGACGCATCCGTCGACCCCTTATTCCCTCCCGGAACTGGCGATACAGTTGCTCCTCCTTCGCCAAGAGCGAGTCCCGTTTGTGACGCGCTGATTGCTTTCGTTATCGTGGATTGAATCAAAGAGGTTCCGGTTGTAGTTGGGTATGCAGAAGTGCTGGTTTGCTCGAATGAGGCTTTTGTCTTTGACCAAGGTGTTGTTGTGGTGCCAGGAGGCGGCACATCGTCGATAACGACCAGAGCAGTTGTTGTAGTAGGCAATACTTCTGAATCAGATGTCGTTGAGGTTGTAATGGTTGTGGTTGTGGTGGTTGGTTCTTGCGTCGACGTTACGAGATCCAGACTTTGAGTAAGTGGTGTCAAGGACTCAGACTGGGCGGCACAAAATGGCACTAGGATCGAGAGGACCATGAGAGCAAAGAAGCGAATGAGGTACATTATCGAATTCAAACTGATGAGCTAAGGAAACCAATGACTGATGGCGGCTGTCGGATGGAAATAAGGTGCGTGTGTTCAATCTCCCAAACAAGGGTGATTTTGCTTACATATAATAACGTGAAACGTAACGGGCGAATATCTTCGCGTTAACAAAAACACTTTTTATTTTATTCACTGCCAAAAGAATACTATGAAAGGATACATAGCTGAAGGTGTGCAAGCCCCATTTTCCTAAATACTCAATAACTCATAAAAAACAAAAAAGTCCAATCCCAGAAGAAGTAAGCAAACTTCTTATGCAGCAGTCACAAAACCATTATCGGTTGGAGGCTTACTGCTGTTAAAACATTGAGATCAAAAGGTTACATTCAAGTATATCCACACAATATAACTCACACTTGCGAACGCTGATGGTAGAATATGGATCCAGCAATTGCAGCAACAACAACAACAAGACCCGCGATAACACCTCCAGCAATAGCGCCACCATTGACAGCAGAGCCGTTTGAAGAATCATCTGAAGCGGCGGCAGCAGCGACAGTTGGAGATGGATTAGATGCGGCGACAACAACAGAAGTTGTTTGAGCCGTGGTTGTCTTGCTTGAAGTGGAAGAAGTGGTGGATCTCGTGGTAGTTGTGGAGGAAGAAGGAGCAGTTGTAGTGGTAGTTGTGGTAGTTGAAGCAATTAGTGAAACAACCACTGTTGGAGACACAATTGGCGCTTCAACAGTTGTTGTTGTTGCAGCCACAGCTGGTGCTTGAGCAGTCGTCGTTTTGGCGTCAACAGTAGTCACAGCAACGGCACCACCTCCCTTCACTGAAATCGATCCAAGCCCGCCCACTCCAGCACTAACAGGAATAAGAGCCGTCAAAAGCGCAACAGCCTCAAACTGATCGCGAACATTCTTTCCATCCGGTTGCAACAAGTGTGAACCCAGCACCTGCTCCAAAGTTGCGCATACAATCCCAATCAGCTGTACAGTGAGAAAGAACTCTGGCAGCATTGGCCTTTAAAATCGTTGCAATCAAGTTTCTCGCGGCACCGTCTCCAGTGGCGCGGAACAGATAGGAGAGCCCCTTGTAGACTGGCCACAAGTATCCCTGTAGGGTCCTTTTGTCCAGAAGCTGGTCCAATACCACCACTGACCGTCGCCAAAAGTATTACGAAGACCATACAACAGCTTGGTCGCGTCTTCCAAATTGCCCATCAAAGACAATGCGGTGATCGCCTCTCCAGCGTGGTAAGAGTATGCCTTCAGTGGGCAATGTTGCTGCAATCGTTGGAATACACGCGGTCAAGAATGACGTATCCACCGTTTCCATCGTCTACAACTAAACCAGATGACTTCATCCAGTTCCAGATTTGATTGGCCTTGTCAGTGTAGCCTAATCGAGCACCCAGATCCATCATCTGGACGTTGGTGATTGAGCTTTTGAGGTATGGGTTGGCGCCATCTGGGTTACGGTTTCTGCTCCTGTTGTTTTTGTTTATCGATTCAGTTAGCTGCTGTGGTTGGTGAAGTATGTTGGCGGTTTGGAAGATACCAGTAGATTCCTCCGCCACACTTGTCATCCCAACTCATCCAGATGTCATCGAAAGTAGTCGCAGCCAATCCTCTCAGGTTTCCGCCGGCTCCAGCTTCGGCTCCAGAAATACCTGTACGTGTACAAAATGAAAATTTCCAAGATTAGTGCCGAATAATGATAAAAAAAAAAAAAGAATAAATGCAGAAACATACTTGAGACTGCCCACCTGTGAGATTATCGAAGCAGACAATCGAAGCAAAAGGTTTAAAACAAACTATTTGCCTTGATGTGAATGACGTTGGAACTCACCAGCCAATATCGTCGTTCCATCTTCCATCTTGCGATTGTTCGGGAGAAAAGCTACCCAAAAAGTCTCTTCCGTTCGAAGCGGCTTGGAGATTGTTGGCAGCAAAGCCGTTGCTGCTGCCATCTCCACTGGCAAGCGCATATTGGAAGAAGAGCTAATCGAGTCAATAAGAAATTATTAAATAGTTTTTGCGATATAGATATTTGGTCTTTCGACTCACATCTTGGTACATGCCCGATTCATGCCATTGAAGAACCCAACGGCCTCCAGATTGCTCCCTCCATGCACCACCGCCTTGAGTGTTTGGATCGGTAAAATATTGCTTCAATGGACCAATAGCAGCTCTGGCAGCAGCGACCACAGCATCTGGTATAGTAGTTGTCGCAAGGTAAAGTAAAAGAACTGTCAGGCTCTCCAGTACTGGCAACGTTGCAAAGATACATACCCTTGTTTCCCAGATCCAAGTTCTGAGCACTGGCAGTCAATGCAATGATTGGCAAGAGAGTGGCAATCAACTTCATTTGGTTGTTCAGATCTTTTTTTTTTAGTTAGTTCATTGCGCGTGGAGACAACTGAAAAATCAGCGAACATGTTTTCGATCGAAATCAATAAAATAAATGTCAACAGTCAAAGTGAAATAGAAGTACTACTAAAATAGCGATTATTATCACACGCGGAGAACAGGTGAGAAACAGCTTGAGAAATCATAAGGACAAAGAAAGAATAGTAAAATCGTAGAAATCGTAACGAAATCACAACGAAATCGCAATGGATTTAAGCAGTGGAAGCGAATGAATTCGCCGCTTTCGACTGGAGCCAGAGGCACTTCGGTCTGCTTGGCGCTGTTTGTGTATATTAGTACAACGTGTGGGCATCAAAGCATTGACAACTCACGACTTGGCTTTTTGATGCTGGCGGAACGCGACAAATCCGGCCACCGCGAGCACCACCACGGCGGCAATAACGCCAAAGGCAATCAAGCCCGAGTTGCTGCTGCCGCCCGCCGCCGCGCCGTCCGCCGAATTGGCGCTGCCGTTGAGCGCCGTTGGACTGGCGGCTGCGCCGGCGCCGCCAGCGGCCGTTGGCGCCTTTGACGCGGTTGGCGCCGAAGTTGAGTTGGAAGCGGCTGAAAGAGATGAATGAAGAGGTCGAGACTGCGACAAGACTCGTTCGCGTCGCGTTCGAGGCTGCGGCCAAAGAAGAAGACGGAGAAGACGAGAAGAAGAAGAAGAAGACGGACTGCCGCCTTTCGTCGCCACGGAGCCCAGGCCGCTCGCGCCGCCGCTGACAGGAATCAGCGCCGTCAGCAGCGCGACCGCCTCGAACTGGTCGCGCACGTTCTTGCCGTCGGGCTGCAACAATGTGAAGGGGGCACCGGCGCCAAAGCTGCGCATACAATCCCAGTCGCCCGTGCACGCCGCAAGCACTCGCCCCGCATTCGCCTTGAGCGTCGCCGCGATCGCGCTGCGGACGCCCGCATCGCCTGTCGCGCGGAACAGGTACGAGAGGCCCTTGTACACTGGCCACAGGTAGCCAGTGGGGTCTTTTCTGCCTGATGCGGGCCCAATCCCGCCGCTTCCATCGCCGAACGTGTTTCGGAGTCCGTTAAAGAGCTTGGTTGCATCGTCAATGTTTCCCATCAAGGACAACGCAGTCATTGCTTCTCCGGCATGGTACGAATACACTTCGTGGGCGATATTACTACAGTCGTTGGAGTACACGCGATCGAGGATAACGAGGCCGCCTTTTCCATCGTCGACAACTAACCCAGCAGATTTCATCCAGTTCCAGATCTGGTTGGCTTTGTCAGTGTGACCCAAACGTGCACCAAGATCCATCATCTGAACGTTGGTGATGGAACTCTTGAGGTATGGGTTGGCTCCATCAGAGTTGCGATTTCTACTCCTGTTTTCATTTTCAAAAAGGTGATCAATTCTGTCGGAGACGCTTCCAAGTAAACAAACCATACCAGTAAATTCCTCCACCGCATTTATCATCCCAACTCATCCATACATCGTCGAAAGTTGTGGAAGCCAATCCCCTCAAGTTTCCTCCTGCTCCAGCTTCCGCTCCAGAAATACCTGTTTTCGAAGGACGAGTAAGCCTATATGATTATAATCGATAGATATACATTAATTTATCTTACTGGAAACGGCCCACCTATTAGGAACATGGTTGTTAGGTCTCATCACAGCGAAAGAAAAAAAAAGTTAAATCAAAGCCTGTAGGCCTTCTTTAGCTAACCAAGCAATATCATCGTTCCATCGTCCATCCTGCGACTGATCCGGAGTAAAAACACCTAAAAAGTCTCTTCCATTCGAAGCAGCTTGGACATTGGCCGCCGCAAATCCATTGCTGCTGCCATCACCACTCGCCAGAGCATATTGGAAAAAGAGCTATCGAAACACGAGTATCCAACATGAAAAAGAGTCAGAGTAACATTCAAAGAAAAGCAATACACAGTAAGGCAAAAAAACTCACATCGTGATACATGCCAGACTCGTGCCATTGAACTACCCAGCGATCTCCAGATTGTTCTCTCCACGCACCGCCACCCTGAGTATTTGGATCATTAAAGTACTGCTTCAAAGGTCCGATCGCCGCTCGGGCAGCTCCGGTGACAGCATCTGTTAACAACAAAGCAGGGACACATCAACAAATTCAATTAAAGCCGCATTGTGGAGCAGCCTTTGCATTGCTGCCTGCTGATCACAAAGTGCAAGAACATGCCTTTGTTTCCAAGATCAAGGTTCTGAGCCTGAGCAGTCAAAGCGAGGATCGGCAAGAGTGCTGCAATCAAGTTCATGGTCCAAAATTTTGCGTGATCTTTAATATGACTTGCTGAACCCAAGCAACAAAAAAAAGAGCGAGAAGAAAATTTCGGCTCTCGCCTGAGCTAGCCGAAAAAAACAAAATACAACGCAAAATTAAGCTAAAAAAAGGACCAGATCCAGCTAGAACAGCTAGAACAAGTTCTAAGAGGATGTAGCGGTCATGAAATTAGATTCGTTCGCCTCTGTAGGTGTCCTTGCACTGTAGAAAAGAATAAACACTGTGAGAAAACATCCTACAAAAAAGCAGAGTAATGCACAGAAACTTACGCCTTTGCTTTACCATGCTGCCTATATACGACGGCAGCAATAATCGCCAACACTACCAATCCGCCAATCACACCTCCAGCAATAGCTCCAGTATTATTAGAACCCGACGAAGATCCCTCCGAGCTTGAATTAGCAGCGTCACTCCCACCGCCAGTTTTGACAGCAACGGTTGTCGACGGAGAAGAAGTGGAGTTCTTGCCGACAGCACTCGAAGCCCCAGAACTAACTGGAATCAGGGCCGTCAAAAGAGCAACCGCCTCGAATTGATCGCGAACATTCTTTCCATCAGGTTGCAACAGCGTAAACTGCGCACCTGCACCAAAATCACGCATACAGTCCCAACTTGGCGAGCAACGCGAAAGCACCCGCGCAGCATTCGCCTTCAACGTAGAAGCAATCGAATCGCGAACAGCTTTATCGCTTGACGCTTGGTAGAGATAAGAAAGCCCCTTGTAAACCGGCCAGAGGTAACCCGTTGGATCCTTTTTACCCGACGCAGGCCCCAGCGCGCCCGTTGAATCCGCAAAAACAGTCTTGAGTCCATTAAACAACTTGGTAGCTTCATCCACCTTCCCCATCAAAGAAAGTGCAGTCATGGCCTCCCCGGCATGGTACGAGTACGCTTCTTGAGACACTGTGCCACAGTCGTTCGAATAGACACGGTCAAGGATCACGTATCCGCCAGTTCCATCGTCAACGACCAACCCCGCTGTTTTCATCCAGTTCCAGATCTGGTTTGCCTTGTCGGTGTGGCCTAAACGGACGCCCAAGTCCATCATTTGGACGTTGGTGATGGAGCTCTTGAGGTATGGGTTGGCGCCATTGGCGTTTCGATTTCTGCTCCTGCCAAAAATAGTCGCAAAAAAGGTCATTTTCATTTGTGCAAGTGTTAACGTTAAGCCAAAGAAAGAAAAGTTCACACATACCAGTAGATTCCACCACCGCATTTATCATCCCAGCTCTGCCATACATCGTCAAACGTAGTAGACGCCAATGCCTTCAAGTTCCCGCCTGCTCCAGCTTCTGCGCCTGATATGCTTGAAACAGCCCACCTTTGATAATAAACGTAAAAACACACGCACAAAACAACGTACTTTGTTTAAGCCCTTTTCTACATTGTTACATAAAAAAAGAAAAGAAGGGCCATATTACCATGCAATATCATCGTTCCATCGACCATCCTGCATTTGATCAGGAGTAAACACACCCAGAAAGTCTCTGCCGTTTGAAGCGGCTGCTTGAACATTACTGGTCGCAAAACTGTTGCTGCTTTTGTCGCCCGTAGCCAAAGCGTATTGGAAAAACAGCTTGTGTTTTGAAAGATCCATTTTAGAATGTGAGAGAACCAGCCACGCAGATATCGCAGTTTTTAAGATATCAAGAGCAAAATGATTGACCTCTCCGTTTAAATAACAACTCCTTCCCCCCCTGTCCTCAATGTTGAAGCTTGGGGTTAGGTTCAACTCACATCGTAATACATCCCGGATTCATGCCATTGTAGAACCCAGCGATCTCCCGATTGTTCTTTCCATGCACCATCGCCTTGAGTGTTTGGTTCTGTATAGTATTGTTTCAAGGGTTCGATTGCTGCTTTAGCGGCTGCAATGACGGCATCTAAAGGCCAAAACAAATGGCTTCAGAACAAGACGAAACTTGAAATGATAGTACGAATACCTTTATTTCCGAAATCCAAGCTTTGCGCTGTGGTGACAGATACGGCAAAGAGAAGTGACAAGGCTGAAATCAGTTTCATTTGTGTAAATAAATAAATAATAAAAAAAAATAGAAAACAATCAAAAATTATTCAAATAATTAAACTATTGGATTAGTGAAGCTGGTCTTGAGAAAGCCCCTTCGTGATCGGGCTTGATATTAGAATCTCTATATATCTATGTTCATGGTACGTATTTACAACATGCAAGTCAACCTTCATCCTGAAAAAGAACAACAAATACGACAACCCCTCAGCAAATGCGACGCCAAAAGCAGTGCATTTGGTGCTACAACGTAAACAACATAGCTGACCAACGCCAAAAAGTTCCTCAACAACTCCATACTCCTTAAACGAAAGCTTTGGATTCCGAGGATTCGTATTCAACTGCCTCCGCTCCTTCCTGGCTGCATCTTTAAGTTTAGAAGCAACATGTTGAATTGCGCCTTCTTGTACCCAACTCTTGATCCCCCACACTTTCACCCACACCGCCAATCCCATTCTCGGTTTCAACAACAGTTCTCCTCATAAAACAAAATAAACGTAGAACAAATCAAACACAACAACCCCACACACAACACCCTGCGACGTGACCGCAGCAGGGTCGCAATTCAACAGGGCGCACCACATCTGCGCGGCTGTCAGTGTCTTGCGCTCAAGGGGCTGGTTGACGGTTTTTGTGACATCTTCAAAGTTGACCCTCACTTTGAAGTGATCAGCACATCTGCCCGCTTCACAAAAGGGTGGAGCAGCCTCTTGAGCAAACCAGTTTGCCCAGCATGGGTCTTCAGGGCTGATGCGCGTGCTGAGTGAATGGTTGAGGTCGATTGTGGACATTGTTTTTCCTTTCAACAAAACAAAAAAAGCGTGCACGTTTCTAAGGACGCGTTGAAAAAGGAGTCATACTGCAAAAGAAGTAAACAACTGATTTTGTTTATGTTCACCGCGCCACTCACTCAAATCATTAACAGAAAAAAATTTGCCGAAAAAGAAAATTTTCATATGAAGGAGACGGGATTCGTTCATGGGACCCGCACCAGGCAGCCCGACGCCCTAACCGGTTTCCTACAACACTACTGATATTGAAAACACAAATCACATTTCAAGTACCTTGCTCTCACTCCAGAATAAACAGAATTAACTTTTAGCTTTTTTTGTTGCCTTCAAGTGCAGTCCGCGGCGTAAGGATCCAACAGTAACGACAGCTGAAAAAAGTCCCCAGGAAACTCGACTCAAAAACCAACACTTTAATCCAACAATAACCAAAGCTCATAACAACAAATCCCAAATGCCATAAAGTAAGTTCCATTCGTCGCCAAATGGAAGTTTTTCGAATCTATAGAAGGTGGAGGCTCGAGCGCTGAAGCAGTGACCGATTCTTATGTTTTGTCGCCGTCAAGCATATAGTTCTGTAGTACTTTTTTGATTTGCTGTGAGGATCCAAGAAGAGATCCTGAAAAGCCATTGGAATGCACGGGTATATTCCTGTGTGTGTAGATGTTTTTCAGGAGTTCGGCTGAGGTGAAACGCGCCTTACCTGTTATAATCAATCAACGATGATTCAAAACTCGATCGCTCGGCCATGACAGATGCAGGAACAATTTCCGGTGCGGCGCATTTTCATGTGGAAGGTGAAATACACTGAGTTGGAGTCGTATCAGAAGCTTGGTCCACTCACAGGCTACTGAGGGGAATCCCACGTCCAGCGGAAGAGTGCCGCTCCGTGTACGGTGTGGTTGGGCTTGTGCGACTCAACGCCGGTAGATGCGAATTGCGGCGCAACACTCTTCCAAAAAAAAACTAGCCATACTAAAAGTCTTTGATAACGCTGTGGGATCACCAAAGTGCCGCATTGAATCACTACGAAAGCGGGGAGGACCCCGTGCGTCAAGGCGGATTGCCTTCAAACAAATTGATTTTATCACGTGGCGAACCAGTGGGCCAGCGCTCTTCACGGAATAATACATTTAACACGCTTCAGTGAGAGACACGAATAGCGAGAGGAGCGTGCTGGAAAACACATCATGTTGGTGAATCCTATTGCGGACAACGTCACAAAACAAACTTTACTTATTGCTCAACAAAAAACATGGCACATTAGCTTGTGCGAAATAAAAGTGGGAGCATAAAACCAAGCGCGTAGAGAAATTAAACGGCGGTCATAAAGGCACTGTTTGGTGCAAGTGGGGCAGCAGCACTAAATCCAATTGTTAGTTGACACAAAATAGTATCCATAAAAAAAGACGAAAAAAAAACTTACGCGGCAGCAGCAGTGGCAGCGGCTGTCTTTTTCTTGTAGAGAACGAATGCACCTGCAGCAAGTGCTGCAACAATGAAGATTCCACCAGCCGCTCCACCTACAACTGCACCAGTTGAAATAGAGCTAGTTCCAGATGATCCACTAGAGTTTGGAATGCTTGGGGTGGTGTATGCAGGAGTGGTGTACTTGGAAGATGCTGCAACAGTGGTGACGGCAGGTGGGATGTAGCTGGAATATGTGGTAGCAGATCGAGATGTTGTAGCTTGGGCAAGTACAGCTGTAGAAGGAGATGGGGCAACTACGGTAGTAGCGGCAGCTGGTCCGGCAGCAGAAGAAGTAGCTGCTGCTGCATTGACAACGATATAAGTGGGAATAGCGGCTGGGGATGTGGAAGTTTTGACAACTGCAATTGGAGAAGCAGGGCCAGAATTTTCGGTGACAGCTACCGCATTAGTAGTGGTAGCAACGGCAACAACGGCATTAGTAGTAGTAGTGGTGGTGGTGGTGGTAGTTGTAGCTTCAACGACGGTGACTGCTGGAGCAACGATGTTGGTCACAATAATGTTGGACCCACTACCACCCCCACCAGCGTTGATCACCAAGCCCCCATTTCCACTGCCGTTAATAATGATCTGAGAAGAGCCCGCAGCTGGGGCCGCTGGAGCACCCCATCCACCGTTCACAACGATCAATGCGTTCAAAACACCAACAACTTCGAATTGATCACGAATATTCAATCCTTCAGGCTCGACCAAAGTAAATTGACCTCCTATTAATTGCATCTGGTTAAAAAGCACTGCGGGTCAGATATAGACACAAAAGATCACTCACCAGGGTTAACACTCATGAATCCATTTTGACGGTTAACAACAACAGCTTGAGCAGAAGCTCTAATAATGGTAGCAATCGAAGCGCGAACATTTGGGTCGGAAGTGTATTTGTAAAGGTACGCCAAGCCCTTGTATACAGACCAGTTGTAACCACTTGGGTTCTTTTTTGGTGCACAACTTCCCATACATTGACCAAGAACATTGTTTCCATCCACGAAAATACTCTTGAGACCGTTGAATACCTTGGTGGCTTCATCAAGACGACCCATCACAGCCAATGCGGCAATCGCCTCTCCGTATTCGTAGGAGTAAACTTCACGAGCAACAGTGCCACAGTCATTGGTAAGAACACGGTCGTAAATCACGTATCCACCATCGCCATCATCAACAACCAGGTTGGCGGATTTGAGCCAGTTCCAGATTTGGTTGGCTTTGTCGCCTTGACCGAGACGTGCACCGAGGTCCATCATTTGAACGTTGGTAATTGTGCTCTTGAGGTATGGGTTGGCACTGTTTGGTTTACGGCTTCTGCTCCTGTTCAATTTTTTCGGTTTTATTTGTCTTAATTAAAAAAATTTTACACCAAAAACGCCAAGACAACAACTTACCAGTAGATACCACCACCGCATTTGTCATCCCAGCTTTGCCATATCTGGTCAAAAGTAGTGGACGCAAGATTTCTCAAGTTTCCACCAGCACCAGACTCGGCACCCGTCAAACCTAAATGTTTCGTGCATTTTCAACAAAAGCATGGGACTGAAAAGAAAACGTGGAAAACATACTGCTGATGGCCCACCAAGCGATATCATCGTTCCAACGCTCGTCTTGGTCGTCAGAGGCCTTGTAAATTCCCAAGAAGTCGTTACCGTTCGACGCAGCCTGGACGTTGCTGGTGGCAAATCCGCTGCTACTGCCATCTCCAGTAAAGAGAGCGTATTGATAAAAGAGCTAAGAGTAAGAGGTGGTGTTTATGTTGGTTGATTAGATACTTTTTCATGTGGAGATGAAGAACCCTCTAATCTTGTGTCTTTGTGCAAAAAAAGGGTGAACATTGTCTACTACTCACGTCAAAGTATTGACCGCTCTCGTGCCATTGAACAACCCACTTCCCAGAAGATGATTGCTCGATCCATTGACCTGCATTGGTGGTGGGGCGGGGTGGAATGTAATGGAATAAGACACCATTGCTAACATAAAAAAAGAGCAAAACCAATCACCTTTGCCGGATACGATGTTGGCACCAGTAAAGTATTGCTGAAGTGGGCCCAATGCTGATTTGGCAACGGCCTTCGTATCGTCTAGGTGGGGGTAAAATAGGGTCGTTTCAAAACGTCAGACACTTTAAATCCTCGTGCAACGCATTCGCGCGCGAGGAACATGAAGTAATCATGATTGAAGCTCACCGAGACTATTGACGTCGAGACATTGTCCTACTTGCACCAGCGTTGCGAGGATGAGCCCAACAGCTGTTGAGATTTTGACCATTTTTTCTGATTGATTCTCAACATGATCTCTTTTTTCTTTCAGCCACCAAAACATCAAAAGAAGGGTTAAAATTGATTTATGTAACATACAGAGACTCTCTATATACGCGCGTGGGGGAGTAATTAAAAATAAAAGAGAAAGCTCGGATTCTACCGCCGAGAGTTACCGCGGCCACCGCCGCCTCCTCCCCGACCTCCTCGGCCTTTTTCATATGAATCGGAATCATATCCATCGTTTCTCCTGTCTCTGTCATTTCCGCGTTGTGGGCCACCACCACCACCTCCGTTTCTACCCCCGTTCCGGGATTGTGATTGTTGTCTCGCACCATTGCCAGGAGCTCCTCTCGACCCTGATCGTTCATTTCTCGGATCTGGACTTCTCATTGGTGGTCCAGCTTGTCCTTTTCGTGGAGCTCCTGGGGACGGTCTCGGACCTCCACCACCTCCACCCCGTTCCTGTTGTCTAGAGTCATACCCGTCATTTCTTCGATCTCTCTCATTTTCGCGACCATTTCCTCGACCATTATAATAATCGTTCTTGGAAATCCCACCGCCTCCTCGACGGCCCATTGCAGCCTCCACCTTCTTTTGCTTCTGCTTCCTGAAAATAACGACACCAACAATGGCACCCAAAATCAACAAGGCAACACCCCCCGCGATTCCTCCATACATGAGTGCAGGACTCGCTCCAGCTGATGCTGAGGCCGCATTCTTCCCGTCCCCAGCACCACTACCACCTTGGGCATCTGGGTTCGGCGTTAAATCCTGAACACGCTGAACAGTTGGTGTCGTTGCCATCGCCAATGCATTCAATAACGCAACGACATCAAATTGGTCTCTTGGACTAGTTCCATTCCAAAGCGTGTGGTCCGTGTTGGGATCCAAATTACGAATACAGTACCAATTCGAGTCGCAACTTTGGAACAGGAATTGTGCTGTTGCGGCGAAAATCAGGGAAATGTCGGATTTGACGGTTTGGCTGGGAGTGATTGCGTACAGGTATCCGAGACTCTTGTATACAGGCCAGAGGTATCCATTGGGGCGGGATGGCGTGGGGCCAACTAATGGGTCGTAGAGAACGTTGTTGACTGTGAAGAAAGATTTCACGTGGGCAAAAAACTTGTGAGCTTCGTCGAGGTAGGTTTGGTCTTGAGTTTTTTTATACATGATTGAGAGGCCTGCAATAAGCTCTCCCAAGTGGTATGAGTACTGGAACAAACGGGGGGAATGTGAGCTTTCGTAATTTAAAAGGTGAAAAAAGAACCTCCTTACCATATCTGGACTGAGACTGCAACTTTGAGAATCAAGACCGTCGTACACAGCGTAAGTGACTGGATCGATCATCATGGACGTTTTCATCCAATTATACACTCGGTCCACAATCTTCTTGTACATTTCGCCGCCAGTGTATACATACAATCGGGCACCCATTTCAACGTGTTGAGCATTCGTAATCGCCGATTTGTAGTACGCATCGTTGATTTTCTTTGTATGCCGATTTCGCGACCAAAACATGCCTCCACCACAAGAATCATCCCAATCCTGAAAAAAATATTCTTGAGTTGCTGCGCAAAAAAATGACTGATTTGGGTTTGGCAACTTACCCCATACATTTGAAAGTATGTGTTGTTTGCGACGTCAATGTATTTTGGATTGCCACCATCAATGATGTTTTTGGGTGCAATGATACCATTCTTTGTAGACTCTGCCGCTGTCAATACAGCCAGCCCCCACCATCCGATATCATCATTCCAACGACCAGTCTGGACGAATAAAATTGTTGTATAATCCTCTTACACCCAAGAAAAAAATGGCATTTGAAAAACGTACCGTTGCAGACATTGCATCCAGAAATCCAACGTTGGGTCCAACAGCTAATTGCATTTGTAAATCCACCCAGTCGTTGTAAGTGGCATCTCCAGTGAATCCATAGTACTGATAGAAAAAGTCCCAATAAATTCCTAAGTTTCAACCGTGTTAATTTTAACTCCAAGGAACGATGCATACATACCAGTTTCGTGCCATTGAATCAGTCCTCGTTTGTCCGTATATGTTTCGATCCATGATCCCAATCCAGAGTTATTGTCTGGGAAGAATTGCTTCAGGGCTGGCATGGCAGCTTTACATGCAGCAAGAACGGCAGCTGGAATACGGGAATAATAGTTTTAGCTCCTCCTCTTTTTTGAGTAATTGAGAAGACACTCTCGCTTTCTTTGATTTGAAGAACCACAAGCCCATCCCGAATGCCGCTTTCACATTTCCTCTATAACTCTTCTCAGACTACTTTTTAAGAAATATATGGCTGTATGGGACTTTTGAATGGTGTGGATTGATCCAGCATATCCATAAAGAGTTGTAAATTGGACCTCCGCTTGTATCTCCAGATTCTTCGCCACTATGTCCTATCTCTCCAAAAGCGAACGGATTGGCCAACTCACGCACCATTATTTGTAGTATCGAGAGTCTGCTGTGCTGTAACGCTTCCTATGGCTGCCGCCGTCGCAATCAACAGTTTCAGGATCACCATTGAATTTTTGGGTTTACTGAATTTTCTAAAATGAAGGTGTGCCCTGCCACCTTTTGGAATCAAGACATAAACCAAGGATCAATAAAATATATCGTAAGATACTTATTCCAAAAAGGGTACCAGGAAACTGCTGGAAACGAGAAATGGCGTTGAGATTCGAAATAAAATGTTTTCTGAATCAGCATCAATCACATCCCTAACGCAAATCAGACGCTACAACTCTGGTGGCAGCAGCAACCAATCAAGTACAAATAAGACTCAAGTTCGATGCCAAAAGTGTCTCCAGTTTGGACACTATTCGTACGAATGCAAAGGAACAAAACTGTACGCATCGAGGCCGTCGAGGTCGCAAGTCCTCAAGGACAAACTGAATGGAAAAGGAAGTAAGCGAAGCGGGAGAGACGAAGATGAAGGCGAAGAAGACCAAGTTGAAGACCGGTTTGTTGTTGGAGCTGAAACCCCAGACGTATATTGTTTACTCACATTCGCCAACTCTCAGTAAAGGTCTCGCGAATAGAATTTTGGAAAAGAAGGAAAGAGAGCGCAAGTTGAAGAAACGGCGAAAGAGCGTGAGCTCCAGTAATTCGAGTTCTGATTCGAGCTCAGATTCTTCGTCAAGTTCGGATTCGGATTCAAACTCTGATTCTGATAGTGGATCATCTTCTGGCAGTGGTAGCAGCAGCAGCAGCAGTAGCAGCAGCAGCAGTTCGAGCGAGAGTGAGAGTGAACGCGATGAAAAGAAGAAACGGAAGGAAAAGCGAAGCAAAAAAGACTGAATTTCAAAGCGGATCGGGGGGATCTGAAATGATTTAACTTATGTGAGGGTGTGTTGATGAGAAGAAGCCGTTGGGTGCGTAATAAAGGGACACAACTTCATCAAATTCAAAGTATGTTTGCCACCAGACCTTCCATCCCCACCAATCAGAGCCATCACCACGAGCACGAACTATGAAATTACGGAATTACAATACTGGACGAACCGACTGATGGATCGAATCGCTGGGAAATTTAACAATAGTGAGGGGACCGGGACTTGCAGATGCCATCTGACTCAGGATTCGAAACGAAACAGAAGCGATTCGCAGAAGCTGTGCTCATACCGAATCACTCAGATTTGCTTTTAGAAACTGGATCCTAATGCTTCTTTGTCTATTCAATTAGATGGCCAACCCACAGTTGATCCCAGGAGTCGCTACTCTTTCCCGCTCTGCTGCTTACAAGAGCAAGGGTCTCTTCAACCGTAAGAAGGCTGCTGGTGTTAAGGCCGCCCCAAAGCCAACCACTGTTGTCAAGAAGATTGGTGGTGCCAAGAACGGAGGATCCCGTACCGTCAACGTCGCCAAGACCTCCAAGTTCTACCCAGCTGAAGACGCTCCAGTTAACCGTCTCTCCCGCAAGGTCAACCGCCCAGCTGCTACCCGTGCCTCCATCACCCCAGGAACCATTTTGATCCTCTTGGCTGGTCGTTTCGCTGGAAAGCGTGTTGTGTACTTGAAGACTTTGGACTCTGGACTCCTCCTTGTCTCTGGTCCATTCAAGATCAACGGTGTTCCATTGAGACGTGTCAACCAGGCCTACGTCATTGCCACCTCTGCCAAGGTTGACATCTCCAAGGTCACTGTCCCAGCCTCCATCACTGATGCCACCTTCAAGGCCACCCGTGAAGCCAAGGCTAAGGCCACTGAAGCTGCTCTCTTTGACATTGCCGCCAAGCGCCCAATCTCTGAGGAGCGTATTGCTGACCAAAAGGCCGTGGACACTGCTCTCTTGGCTGCCATCAAGAAGACTCCATTGTTGAAGGCTTACTTGAACGCTTCCTTCTCCCTCTCCAAGGGACAGTCTCCACACGCCATCAAGTACTAAATTATTTTATGCAAATAGTTTATTTTAGTATTTGGTTACATTCTCTCGGGCTACTGATTGGTTCAATGTTGTCTACTCTGTCTTCTACCTGTGCTGTTTTTGGGTATTTTGTCTGGGAATAAACTAGTGGGGAGGAGTTCTTAAAGAGATGTGATTGCCCACCTTGTACAGTTTTTATCTATTTCGGTAGTAAAACGTGCAAATTGCGGATACATCATCTCATACCTCCGACTGATTTCTGCGGCTCTTCTGAGTTGTGGAAAGATGACGTCGGAGACGAAGAAGGTTCGAATCGCGGACCTTCTTTGGTTGATTTGTCCGCAATTTCGCTTGTGTTTTTTAAAAATGTCCGAAGAAGAGCCACTGTTGGAGCCGCGCCACCGCCTGCAAACTGCGGCGCGCGCCGTCCAAACAGCGGTTGCGATTGCTCAATCGGCGCCACTGCGGCGGCTGAGTAAGCCAAACAGCGCTGCCCCGGGAATCGGTAAGTAACAACAACAGAGTTATTGTGAATTCACACTCGGACAGACCTGCGCCATCCACCCGAACACATCACTCAGACGACATCAGCATCCGGTCACGTAACAGTTGTCGACTACAGCGATACACAGATTGAAACAAAGCTTATTGCGTACGACAACCTGGCGTCATTCTTTCTCAGAACCGAAAAACCTGCGTGGTCCGGAGTCAGATGGATTAACCTCAGCGGTCTCGATTTTAATGCCATGAAGGTCCTGGGCCTTGAATTCAAACTGCATCCATTGGCGGTTGAAGACGTGTTTCATCTTCCACAACGTATCAAAGCCGACTTTTTCGAAGACCATTTATACGTGTCTATGCTATTGCCGCTCTTGAGACTTCCTACAGAAGAGTGTCAGGCTCTAAAAGATTCGGATCCTCTTGATTCAACACTGCCATGTCTGTTCAAGGACCACCACATGAAACTGAAAAAAACAAACTTGACAGCAATAGAACTGTCACAGCTAATACGACCAAATGCATATCTTGAAGAATGCTCATTTTTTCTGTTGAATAACAACACGATCCTTTCAATATTCCAATCATGCGGGCGACAAATCACTGATCGTATCTTTGAAGTCCTCTATGGAACTCCTCCCACGTCAAATACCCCTCTGCACGACATATCCGCGGGAACGAATCACCAAGCACACAGCCCGAATACATCGCCAACGTCGTGCTGTTTTGTGCCTCCACAGACACCAATTCATGAATTCCTGGAATCTTTGAAACAACGCGCCGACCCGACCCGACTCACTCTTTTGCGACGGAGTCAAGACCCAAGCTTTCTTCTCCATTCCTTGATGGATAGCTGTGTAGATCGATACTTTGATTTGACAGAGTTTTACGAACGACAGATTGGAGTTGTTCAGGATTTGGTTTTGGATAAGCCGAAAGCGAGTTATACAAAGAGTATGTATGCTCTGTATTCCTTGCTTGGTAGCAACTTAACCGATTCTTGAACTAAAAATTCTACAACCAGCGCTTCACTTGATGTTGAAAGAAGTTAATATGCTTCGACGGAGATTGCAACCAACGGAAAAGTTGTTGCAGACGTTAAAGGATGATCAGTTTGAAGGTAAAAGAATCATTCTTTCATTTGGTGTTTATTTAATCTTCTTCTCCCTTCAAAAAAAATTCAAATATTTATTCGTTTCTCAATTTTTAAGGAAAAGTTCATGCGGCTGAGACAGTTGGTGGTGGACATCAACAACACCAGAAACGGCGAATCTCAGAACTCACCAAAACTTATTTTGTGGATGTGTTGGACCATTGCTTGACTGTACTTGATGAATTGGCATCAATCGATCAGACTGCTACCGGATTAATTGATTTGGTGAGTTGGGATTATTTTTGGGGAGTGCTTCTTAACATTCTTCCAAACACCCAAGACTTTCAACACCATTTCTCATCAAACAAATGAAAATATGAAATTCCTTGCCGTGATCTCTTTCATTTTTTTGCCGATTACTTTTCTTGCCGGAGTGTTTGGGTTTGTTCTTGAATTCTTTTTTAAACAAAGTTGTTCAGGTAAAAAAAAACACAGAATGAATTTCATTTACTTCCCCGAGCTTGGCTATGGTCTAGGAGTGTACTACTTTTGGCTTCTCTGTGCCTTATTGGTTCTAATTTCTTTGATTGGATCTTGGCGGTTGGGTCTTTTCAGCAGTTCATGAACGAATAGAAAATGGAAATAATTCCTTATCACAATTTCAACGTGTCCCTTTTATTTATTGCATCATCGGATTGGAACAACAATTCTCATGAATTCAATGAATCGAATCACCATGGCTTTTGTGAGGTGGAATCTGCCTGCCCCTTCCTGCTTGACGAAGCAATGACCCAGTAGTATTCCTTCCAGGAGTCGATGCAAATGTTTCATCTGATTGAAACGATATTGGACTCACAGGCGACTGCAGGGAATTTTTCCTGCTTAAACCAATCATGGGTTCCATCGCAGGGGTACTTGTGGTTACGAATGTAGTGGAAACGTTTGCCGATGGAGATAAGCTTTCCTGAGTTGCCGCTGATGCCTTTGCAGAAACGTTACTGTCCTTTGCCCACGCGTCTTTCACAGCCGCTAGAAGGGAGTGCCGTTGATCCACTAGCCCTATATCTTGAAACAGACTCAAGAATTTTCGCGTCATTATGGTTTCCATATTCAAAAGTGGAATCATGCTACGGCCCCTGCGAAACCAAGACATTTTGAGGAGATTGAGTTCTTCAAGATGACTGACTACCACTCACATATTCCACATCATGTTCGTATAAAAGTTCCCGCTACCACCACCATCAATTTTGCAATACAGTGTTCCAATCAGGTGTATTATCACCATCAGTGTGGTTGGAAGCGATAGTTGAAGTATTTTCAGTTTTTGCTTCAACGAGACTTTACTTGACGAATCCCGAAGCGATTGTACAGCCACAGAATAGAGAAACCAAATTTCGAAATAGAAATGGGAAATAAGACAGGCCATGGACTGATAGAACGCGTATTGTAAGCAGCCGCTTTGGTTGTTGAATCCCCATAGCAAGCACGCCAAATCGGATACACTGCTGAGCCCACTGCAAATCAAGAAAACCATCAAATCTTGAAGTCCGCGATATGCATAGGTATGTACGGACGGCATTATGAGGTATTTTCTGTAAAGCAGAAGCGAGAAGGAGACAAGAAATGCGATTGTTTCCAAGAGAAAGCATAATCTATGGAGCTGTAATTTACCGTAGCAAGATTCGCTTGCGTGACTTGGCGGTACTTCATCGTTCAAGCTGTTGGTATGGGCGAAGAGGAGACAGTCCGTGAAAAAGAATGTCGCAACGGTTGCTCCGCTATTGATCAAAAGACTAGCAATGATTGTGTGCCAAATCAGCTTGTTTTTGAATTTTGGTGGTATTTCGAACGCAATACGAAGGCAGTACAAGAGTTTGAAGGTTAGAGCCGCCACCCTGATAAGTGGTTCAACCAGGTATGGAAATGAGGTGGCGCTTTAGCAGGGAAACGCTGCAGTGCAATAACAAACAATTGATGAGATCACCAACCAGTTTGAGTAATCCTTATTGTTCCAGACAGAGTTGTAAGTCCATCCGGTCGTAATTGTTTGGTCAGATGCATGAGAACGGGACATTTAATTTTGGCTGGGCGATCCAGCAAACAAGGTGCCGAGATTTACCAATAAAATCGCCTAGATGGTGGGGACATTTCCATTTCCATTTGGCATCACGGCCTACTCTTGTCAGGACCTCTTGTTGGGCTCTGTGAGGATTCGATGATGTACGACAGGTGGAGGTCGTTTCTGATTCGTTATAACGCCTTCATTAAAATAGCACACCCCCTTAATTTTTCAAACATCTTATTGAGCAGTATATTATTATTAAGTCCTCAACTCTGGACTTCATCAGGAAACAGGGGGTTTTGCCGAAATGAATTTTGATGCGTTTGTTGTATTTCAGGGATCTCAAATGCAACGTGATGCATTTCAAATAAAAGAAATGATTTCCTTGCATTTTAGATACAATTAGATGCATTTTAAATATAAGGAATAATTGCTTCTATTTCAGAGACAGAAAGATGCATTTCAAATACTCACAGATATTTTGATGAATTTGAGATGATTTAGATGAGTTGAGATTTCTGGACATACTATGTGAAACTGAATTTCTGCAAGGAGTTGACCTCCTAGGGATTGATCCCAGGCACATAAGGCAAAAAGCTAGGGGTCGATCCCAGGGACTCTAAGCGGCTTCCTAGGATTCGATCCCAGGCACATAAGGCTAACCTAGGGGTTGATCCCAGGGACTCTCAGGGACTTCCTAGGGATTGATCCCAGGCACATAAGGTAAAGCTAGGGATTGATCCCAGGGACTCTAAGGGACTACCTAGGGCTTTGTCGGTCCCTTACCATCACCAACCTATCATTAACTCACCGTTGGCTTCAGGTAAGGGTGGTGGTTGATAGCCTGCTGCACACACTAACACTGTTTTTGCAAAATCAACACCCGCCCCTCTCGCAACCGGATTGCCTTGCGCGCATGATTATTTTCTTTAAAATTTCGAGTTGTACATCCTGTCTCCTCACTCAATAAACATTTGGAGGGTGGTTCTTGGGCTTGCAGTGTCACCATTGGCTCTCCCACTCCCCCATTTTACACCCAAAAGAGACTGGAAAACGTCGATTCGAGGTTACGGACTTTGATTCCCAGCTCTCTCTTGTCGATTGCAGCAAGAAGGTCTATCATTTTTTACTAACGAGTGATTTGATTTTCTACGTGTTGGTTTGCTCTTGTTCCATCCTGTGGGGATGCTTTTGTAGTTGCATTGGGGTGCTTTTGTCATTACACTACGCAGAGGTGCTTTAAGCTGGAAATTGAAAAGAGCTAAGGTGAGAACGGGGCGGGGGTCACCGGCCACCCCTGCCCCGATGTGCTGGGGTTCGGGGCAGGGTCAGCTCAAACCCTGCCCCGCAAACCCTGCACACCCCCAAACCCTGCCCCGAACCCCAGCACACCCCCAAGGGAAGAGAAAACATCTATTAAAAGCCAATTTAGCTGGCAATTTAGTGGAATTTTCGCCGCTTACATGGTTTCGGACAGCAGTTTGGCTCAGTTTGGCCAAAACCCGCACAACTCCAGAGGTAAGCCACAGCCCCGGGGGTTGCTGGGGTTGCCCCGGGGGTGCGGGGAAATCCTGGCCCCGACCCCCAAAGATGTGGGGAAACGCTGTTCTCACCTTAAAAAGAGCATACTAACAACCGTACACTGGGAAAGAATCCCTTCTTCTCCAAGCAGAGCTCCCGGAATTTCCAATACTGAAACAGGAGTCGAACCTGAAGTGACCGTAGGTGTTATCAGGTTGACTGCAACCTGGGTTCTCAACTCAAAATGAAGTAAAGATAAAACAACTTTTAAATTAAGTAAATAAGAAGAATAACTGGACTACCAGGATATACCCAGGTTTCGAATTGTGCCTTGGGAATTTTGACTTGTGTAGGGGTGGACGGTCAGGGTTCGTGTGTCTTTTGGGATTGCTCATCAATTGGAATAAATATTTCTTCTTCAATACGTGTATAATACGCGTTCAAGGGTTAGCTGTGTGGGATCGATATATTGAGAGATCCCACCAGGCGAGCCTTGTCAAGCTGGATGGTGTCCAATTTAGGACACTTTTCCCTTTTCCAAACCACGGAGCTCGTTCGAGCGACCCACCCTCATCCACCCTATTCCGCCGTCCTGCACTCAACGGCAACCCAAACTTTATCTGTTGCGGCAACCCATATGTTCCCGCAAACCAACATTCCAAAAAAAAAAAAAAAAAAAAAAAAAAAAAAAAAAAAAAAAAAACCCAAAGAGAAATAAAGTTTGGACTGCCGTTCAGTGCAGGCCGCCGACGCTCCCGCGAGGACTCCTCCCGGGAGCGTCGGTTCTCACATTACTGAACATAGTGATTTTATTGGTACAAAACGTTTACACACAAAGATCACGTGTCCATTTTTGCACGTGTTTATAAAAATGAGATGTTTTTTCATTGTTAATTTGTTCCGAAGAGCCACGCAATCTCAACATGCAACCAGGCCGACAATGCCGCCACCACCTCCCAGACTCTGACCGAAAATATGAGATCCATGGCACCAGCGCTTTCTGGCCCTTTGTTTGATGGTACGCTTTGTTTGATGGTCTGAGTGAGTACCCTACCTTAAACCTTCCATTAGACTAACACCTGCCACCTGACCCCAATCCTACCAATCAACAGACACAAATCAGCGATCTTCGACCTGTATTCATCGCGAAAATTCGGGCTACTTGACTTTGTGAGTTGCATTATTTATTTGGGTCTTTGCTCACCACGCACATGAAAAAAACACAGAAATCGCAGCAACATGCTGCACAATGCTGCCAACTTCCTCGACTTCCATGCAGTCTTCCAGAAGAGTTGCCGCTGCCGATGGTCTGATGACATCCGACTCCATGTAAGTACAACTACTAACCCAAAATTCATCTAAAACGCTCCTCGGACGCTCGGTCCCTGAAACCCAAGTCTTGTATTCGTCTCAAAAACTGGCTCTTTTTAAATATGTGAGTTTTGTGCTTTATTGGAATTTTCACTCACGCAACACCAGCCAACACCTAAAAAAGGTACAGAAGTATCGAAGTGATGTTCTGTTCGCCGCTGCATCATTTTCCAGTCCAACAACCCGTACAAGCTTCCTGATGGCTCCGACGCCGCATCTGCAGCTGCTGCCGAATTGATTACATCAGACAGCAGGTACGTTGTGTGTTAAGTTCTCTTAAATTCGTCTAATATTGCCAATTTATTCCATCAGGTACCTATTCATTTCGAAACAGTCGGATACTGGCCGGTTGAAACTGCAGTCTCAATTCCTCAATCCTGCGTTTCTCCAAGTTGCAGTAGAAATCACAAGAGATAGTTCCGTCAGCAAAATCTGCAACTTTCGGGAGCTTTCGAAACGGCCGGAATACATGTTTGCCTGTGCCGTGATTGTGAGTGCTTATTCTTGTGTTTTTCATCGCAACCAATCCCTCTTAACTCATCCTTGGCCAGACGAGACACCTCTTGGAGAGTATTGCCTTGCAAAGAACAGGAAATTTCAATGAAAGTTGTTCGTCTGCTTTGGTTTATTCAGAATACATGGAGATGCTGGCTAATCCATTAACAAAAGAACGTATGGAAGCGAAAGCAAGACGATTTTATTCGGAATTGGAGACAAAAATCAAGAATACCGCAGTGGAAAAGCAAAAGTGCGAGAGTGATGTGGAAAGTGGAAGAGAGTAGTTTTTTTTTTAAATAAACACGGCCTTAAAATATATTCTCTGTTATTTATTACGGATTTAATTTGGATTTGCTGTGGATTTTCGCCCATTTCGAAACAATTTAAGATGATTCGGAATTGACACCGATAATTTTAAAATACAAACCAAATATTACCTATTATTTCGTGATGCAACAAATGATTTCAGATTGAGCGAAATCATTTCCCTATATTTTAAATCATTTGAGAAATTTTGCATATTTGAAATGCATTGTGAAATCCCGGCCGAATGATTTCAGTCATTTGAAAGATTTTGATGCATTTCGATTTATTTCGTTGCAACAAATCGCATTCCGCAGTTTTCCTGATGTTACACAGTTTTGTTTGTTCAGCAAATGACTTCAACCCACTTTGCAGTCTCCACCGACCCGCCAACATCGCCGCGCCACCGCTTCCAGTCTGTAGTTAATCACGCGCGCCAGGCACACAAAGCGGGTACACTTAACGTAGACAGACGTGGCAGCATCGGCCCAAAGACGCAAACTCTCAACAGACCGCCCGGCATCGATGTGCTCCATCCACCTTCATATATTGTCGAGGCACACTGCAAACACGTAGAAATAGTTGTTGTCGACTACAATACAGAACATGTCTCGGCAAAGTGCCTTAATAATGACACGATCGAGGCCTTTCTGCAAGAACCGCGACCAAATCACTCGAAGGTGCGGTGGATCAACCTTGAGGGTCCTCTCTTTCGATGTCGTCAAGGCACTCGGTATCAAGTTTGGTCTGCACCCTTTGGCTGTGGAAGACGTGTTTCATTTGCCGCAACGAGTCAAGGCCGATTTCTTTGAAGAGCACTTGTACGTGAACATGGTGATGCCCATCATGATGAACGCGACTTCTGGAACAGAGAGTGCCTATGTGGAGGATGGATCGTTGTCGTGTGTTTTTAAGGGCCATCATGAGAAACTGAGGAAGACGGCACAACTGAAACCGGCGATTTTGGATAAATTGATTCGGCCCGATATGTATATGGAAGAGTGCAGTTTCTTTTTACTTGATAATGGTAAGGTCCTATTTTGTGGCTGGCGTTGGTGGTGATATCCGCCTCTGTTCCCAGTATCATTTCTCCCTGTCTTACCACCGTCAGGCTTTGTTTCAATCTTTTTCATTCCAAACTTTTATTCTAGGCGTCCTCATCTCCATATTCCCATTCTCTGGCCGTCAAATCACTGATAGACTCCTTGAGCTGTTATTCGGATCGCCCTCTACATTAAGTTCAAACACGATTCTAACGCCATTGCCATTCCCAATCAAGCCTCAACAACAAGCATTTCAAGAAGGAAAAGGAGATGAAAAACAACAAGATCAAAAACAGCCACCACCACTGTCCCAATTTGTGGAATCGTTGCATAAAACTGCAAATACATCTCGATTGACTCTATTGCGTAAAAGTTGCGATGCCAGCTTTTTGCTCCATTCACTGATGGATGGAGTTGTCGATGGCTTTTTCGCAGTCACTGAATTCTACGATGAACAAATCAGTTTAATCCAAGATGCTGTTTTGGAAAAACCGAGGGCGGGATATACAAAGAGTTTCGTGTTTTTGTTCGTTAAATTCTTTTGTTATTCAAACTCTAACCAACCCGCTTTTGTATGTAGCGCTTCACTTGATTCTCAAGGAAGTGAATATGCTGAAACGTAAATTCCAACCTACGGAAAAGATGTTGCTGACTTTGAAGGAAGAACAGCATTTGAATAGCGTGATTGGAACGAACGAAAAGAGGATTTCGGCTCTTTCAAAGACATATTTCGGAGATGTTTTGGATCACTGTTTGACAGTGTTGGAAGAACTTGCTGGTGTCGATCAAACAGCAATTGCGCTCATCGATTTGGTAAAACTCCAATGGAAAACACCGGCTGCCAACTTACTAAAACGTAATATGCGCATTATTTTTTAGACCTTCAATACAATCGCACATCAAACAAACGAAAGCATGAAGTTTTTGGCCGTTGTGTCTTTTGTGTTTCTTCCAATCACGTTTGTCTGTGGGTACTACGGAATGAACTTTGATAACTTCCCGGAATTGCATATGGATCTGGGGGTGAATTATTTTTGGATTTGGACTGTTCTTTTGATACTGGCGTCGTTGGTGGGGTCGGATCGATTGGGGCTATTGAGATCTTACTGAACTTGATGCATCGAAAGACTAGTTTTTTCTATCAAGTGCATCATATAGCATAAACATGTGAAGAAATATAATCATATCTCATGATCCTTATTAATTCCCAAATCGGAATCCAGCCAGCCACAGCTCAAAATTAAAATGACGCCAACGCACTTCGCCGTTGCAACAGCGGAACTTCCAACGTCGCCGCTGCGCCGCTTTCGGTCGCTCGTCACCAATGCGCGCAAGGTACATAAGGCCGCAGCAGCCAACACGGACCGGCGAGGCAGCATTGGCCCAAAGACACAGAATCTCAACAGACCGCCAGGCATCGATGTGCTCCATCCGCCTGCGTACATTGTCGAGGCGCACTGCAAACACGTCAATATCGTGGTTGTCGATTACAACGCTGAACATGTGTCGGCAAAGTGCCTCGACAATGACAGCATCGAGGCCTTTCTGCAAGAACCGCGACCAGATCACTCGAAGGTGCGGTGGATCAACCTTGAGGGTCTTTCATTTGATGTCGTCAAGACACTCGGTATTAAGTTCGGTCTGCACCCTTTGGCTGTAGAAGACGTGTTTCACTTGCCACAAAGAGCCAAAGTCGATTTTTTCGAAGAACACTTGTATGCGAATATGGTGATGCCCATCATGATGATGGACGCGAATTCTCAAGCAGGGAAGGGTAGTGCTTATGAGGAAGATGGATCGTTGTCGTGTGTTTTCAAGGGCCATCATGAGAAACTGAGAAAAACTGCACAACTGAAACCTGCGATTTTGGAGCAACTTATTCGGCCCGATATGTTTATGGAAGAGTGTAGTTTCTTTTTACTTGACAATGGTGAGTGAGGTCACTGGGGTGGCCTTATTTTCGTGGCTGAACTTAATGGCTCAAACCGGAATCACACTGCATGTATAGGTGTTCTCATTTCAATTTTTCCATTCTCCGGCCGCCAAATCACTGATAGGCTCCTCGAGCTACTGTTCGGATCGCCATCTACATTAAGTTCAAGCACGTTGCCTTTTCCAATCAAGGCAGAACAAAAAGTCTTTCAAGACAGAAAGGAAGAAAAACACGATCAAAAACAACCACCGCTGACTCAATTCGTGGAATCTTTACATCAAACGGCAAATTCATCTCGATTGACTCTATTGCGAAAAAGTTGCGATGCCAGTTTTTTGCTCCATTCACTGATGGATGGAGTTGTCGACGGCTTTACTAGTGTCACTGAATTATACGATCAACAAATCAGTTTAATTCAAGATGAAATTTTGGTTAAACCGAAAGCAGGATATACAAAGAGTTTGTTATTCTTGTTTTCAGTTTATTTTCTTGACTTGAAGTAACCAAATTATAGCACTTCATTTGATCCTCAAGGAAGTCACTATGCTTAAAGAGGAAGTTCCAACCCACTGAAAAGATGTTACTGACTTTAAAAGAAGGGCAATACTTGAATAATATGATGGGAACAAACGAAAACCGGATTTCAGATCTTTCAAAGACCTACTTCGGAGCTGTTTTGGATCATTGTTTGAATGTGTTGGAGGAACTTGGCGAAGTCGATCAAGCGGCAATCGCACTCGTAGATTTGGTAACATAATTTTGAAGTTGGAAAGACAAACTCAATATCAGTTATTTAGACATTCAACACAATTGCGCATCAAACAAACGAAAGCATGAGATATTTGGCCGTTGTGTCCTTTGTATTCCTTCCCATCACGTTTGTCTGTGGGTACTACGGAATGAACTTTGAGAACTTTCCAGAGTTGCATATGGATTTGGGAGTCAATTATTTCTGGATATGGACGGTTATTTTGATACTGGCGTCGTTGGTTGTGTCGGATCGATTGGGGCTTTTACGATCTTATTGAAGGACGCCGCGTTTTTATTCAACGAAGTACGTCATATAGAAAGTATAAACATTTAAAAATAAAATCATATCTCATGATTTTGCAACTTTCTCTTTAATCTTCTTTATACAGAACTAATACATCATGCCAAAAACAAAAACAAATCAAAACAAATCCCCAGGTTGAATCTTTCCACCAAACTCATCCGTTGCAATACGCGACGAATATGAACCAAATATGTTTTCTAAGGTGTCGATGCACTTGTTTTGATGTGTAGTATACCGAACTGCACTGAATTCTGAAATACATGCTAGAAAGTCATCTTGTAGAGGTGAAACGGGCTGCGTCTTTGCCCTTTTTATTTTGCTGGTATCGGCAGTTAAGCTTGTGGCATTGGTTTCACTTGAATATGGGCTTGGCCAATATCGTTGGCGTTTGGAGCCAGAGAGATTTAGACTATTATTGGTCATTTGGTTGTTGCTGTTTTTTCCAATTGTGGTTTGGGGTGGCGGAGATTTATATTAGTTCGTTCCCCTTAAACAAAGCTTGAGTGCACTGCACCGCCACAGTTGTGTCCGACAAAAGACGCAGCAAATTGTCATCGGACTGCTGCGGCAGTCTTTCGAATCCAACAGAGACTCAGCGTCTACGTCAATACATGCCGGGACTATCCAATAAAAGACAAACAAACATCCCAGACGAAAATTTCATAACAACAGCGTAATGACAATGAATATCAACAGAACTTCATTATGAGGCCTGCTGCCAAAACCGAAAAGATCATAGAAACTGAATCCCTAGAATTGATGTTTACTCGCTCTATCCTCACTGCCGTTGGCCTATCCCTAGCAACAAGCAGTGTTGTTGTGGCACAAGCCCCAGTAATTGACTTGACGTCCAAAGAAGCAGTAGTCACCGCTGCCACCAACGCAATTCCCTTTTTAAAAAAGTTCTATTCGAGTCCGGGTCAGGATGGTGCTTGGGACCAGAACTTGATGCAATGGCACGAGACTGGGATCTATTGGGAACTATTTTATGCATACGCTTCATATTCGAAAGACTCTTCGTACAACGACTGGATTGATAGCGAAATGCTTCCTTGCGACTGTTGGGGGTGACTTTTCTGAATGGGAATTCGTCAATTCTTGGGTTGAGTGGACGGTGGAATGATGATATTGGATGGTGGGCGTTAGCAAGTAAGCCCATTCAACATCTATATCTATATTTCACTAACTCATTAATTCTAATTGCAACAACAGCCATGACTGCTGCTGAGCACTTTGGAAAAGACGCAATCATTGCCCCCTCTCTCCCCGGAAACTCGAACCCAAAATACATTGATGCCACACACATGACCTACCTCGAGATGCTTGATCAATGGGACACGTCCAAATGCAACGGTGGAATGTACTGGTCAAGAAACCGGAACTCCAACATTGAGAACCAACTCTATTATAAATCCACAATCTCAAACGCGCAACATTTGGACTTGGGTGCTCGGTTGTATGTTCTCACTGGAGATAAAAAGTTTATTGAGTGGTTCGATCGCGTGTACGCCTGGCTCAAGTCGTCCAATCTTATTACAAGCACTTATTCCGTCTACGATGGTCTCGATACACGTAATTGCGAAATCAATCAAGCCCAGTTTTCATACCATTCTTCTGAGCTCATCAACGGTCTCGCCGTAATGTACAAGGCTACAAACAATGCGGAATATCTCACTGAAGCGCACAACCATTTCAACCATGTTGCCTCCTTCTTTGTAAACAACGCAACAGGAGTTCTCTACGACCCACAAGCCGGAGAGGATAAGACTCCATCTGGATTCCTATGGTCTCTGTACAGAGCGCTTGCGACACTTTACACTGTTACTCCAGATGAAAACGTTAAAACTCAGATTGCAACCATCTTGCGGACAAGTGCAACTGCAAACTTCAAGACTTGTACTAGCGACTGGAACTGTATCACCAAAGTGTCCCCGGTTCCTGCCAAATACACTCTTCCCGATGGATCAAATGTGAGGGCTCAGATGGAGACTGTGGCGATTTTGAATGCTTTGGCTGTTGTGAATGGAGTTACTGTGGAAAAGAATGTTGCTCAAGTTGTTGCATCGGGCGGAGGCGTGGCAGCAGTTGAGCCAAGTGATAGTGGTGTGGTTGCTTTTGGAGCGAGTGCTGTATTGTTGGTTTTGTCGTCCCTTTTATTGTAAGCTGCGTTAACCTTTGCAGCTCCTTTTTTGCACTTGCATTTTGGCATTCTTCAACAATAAACTCTGAATTCATTTGTTTTTCCTGTGCTGGTTTGCCAGGTTTGGTGGTCTGCAAATATACGAAACGTAAAAACTCTATTTCATTACCACTATACAAAAGCAAAAGGCAAAAAATTGTACTTCAAAACAGCGCATCTGTACCACTGTATCCAAAATTCGCCTCTTGGGTATCAGAGCCAAAAGAGCTTTCCAATGACTGCCCCACTATTCATTCCATTACCAAACAGTAGACCGTTCATTGCTGAAATATCATCGTCGCCACCTCCCATTCCAAAACCTACACCACTTATCGGCCCAAACGCGGGACTATTCAATACAGAAGCATCAGCAAACAGCTGGGAACCGCCACCCATTAGAAACTGCGTGGCGCCACCATTTCCCAAGAACCCTTGCTGCATCAGCTGACCATCTTGCAATTGCTGTTGTTGGTGCTGATTCATCGAAAACAATGTATCGTTTTGGTGTCTAATAAACGGACTTGCAGCTCCATTCCCAACCAATCCGCCAATCGCAAAAAAGTCTTGCATCTGCCCTTGATTATGAAAAGCTGGTGTCATTGCAGGATAGGCGGGAACAGGGCTTGGCATTCCCAAAAGAGCGTTATTAGAAAACATGTTGTTGACGGAAAAGTTGTTATTGTCGCTGTGGTTGCTATTTTGGTTATTGTTATTGAGTCGTTGCTGCAGTTGTGGGTAAGGATGCATTCGATTGTTCAGAGTATGCCCAATCATGGGGCTTTTTCCGCCTAGTAACGCACTTGATCCCGTCGAAGGGTGATTGAAACTTGGACTCTGCATCAGTAGGCTATGAATAGGACCATTACGTTTGGGTTTCGAAGAACTGGTATTATTTAGGCTGTTGGACATGATGGAGGCATTCATACTGTGGACATGGAGAGGCGTTCCAGGAGGTGCCGGCTTTTTGAATTTTGCTTGAGAGTGTGGGTTCATGTTGAAGAAGGCGGGGCTTGCAGACATTGGTCCTTTTGTAGCTTGTGGAATTGGAGTGTTCAACAAAGCTTGAACCGAATTGGCTTGCTGGTTGCCTCCTGAGGGATTGATTGGCGTAGTTGTAGAAGTTTGGAATGACGGTGATTGTGGAGGCAACCCCAATTCCTGCTGTTGGTGCTGTGATTGTTGGTTTGGAATCGATTTCTGGAGTTGCTGCATTTGCCGCTGCTGATTGAGGTCATACTGCTGCTTCAAAATGTGCTGTTCTTGGGCACGCTTTTGATCTGATTCTAAGGTTTGGTTTGAATAACCAGCTTGTGACTGATTAAAGTGCAGTTGCTGCTGAGTATTTGAATTCGATTGGGAATGTTGTGGCTGATAGTGCTGGCTCTGCTGATACTGAATTTTAAAGGTCTGTTGCGGTTTCCCCAGCGACAATAGAGCCGCCAGGATTGATTCATTCGATTGATCCACCGAAATGGTTGGATCGGAGATTGTAGCTTCTTCGTGGTTTTGGCGCTGTGGTGACTGTTGTTGATTAAGTTGTCTCTGTAACTGTTGAATCAACTGTTGTTGCTGTTGTTGCTGTTGCGCATTCGACGCCCTGGGAACCAATGATATACCACGACCCCGCCCTGGCTTCCTTGTCCCTCCCGTTAGTCTTGGACCTTCTCTCACCATCGATGCACCTGTATCATGGTCAACAACTACTGTCGATGGCCCGGGTCTCTCAGCGCGAGCAGATGGCTCAATGAATGCATGTCCTTGTTTCAGACAATGTTTTTTCAAGTCCTGTGGCCTAATCAAACGGATCAGTCAATAAACGTCAATGATTCTCATTCCTTTTTTCAACTCATCCCTCGAACCTTGGCACAACATGCCCAAAAAACTAGCAACAACAAAAAGAAGAAAAAACTGAGTACATACCATTTGAACTGAGCCTTACAATCGCCGCAAACATTCGCCTTGAAAGGAACATGTGCCCGACAATGGCTCACGATATGGTCTCGCTTAGTAAAGGCCCGATCGCCGTGACCGCAGCCCATCCAGGCACAATGGAGTGTAAGATTTCCATGCGACTTGCGGCCAACGTGTTCCTCTGCGAGATGTGCGTAGAATACGTCTGTGATGATTTGAAAATGAGCAAAATCGCAAATTGAGGGAGCTTTCCTCTAGCCATACCTGGATCAGCGAAGTTGAGCATACAGGGCTTTCCAGGCTCGACCGCCCACAGGCAAATAAACGGAGAAGCTGCAGGCTGTCCTGCTTCAGCCGAGACCAGTGAGCCACTGAGTGGTGGTAGCGAGGTTATTGAGTCCTTCCATGGCTGACTCTTCCCAGCCTCCTGCTGCCCCTGCAGTTGGCTCGGCGGCTTACAATCGGAAGATGCCTGACTTTGAGTGCCTTTGGTTGTGCCAAGTTCCAATGTGCCAAGTTCCAAGGACATTTTCTGGAAGTACAGTGCAGGGGTCAGTTTATTTTCACACCCAAAATGAAGTTAGCGACTTGAATGCCGCCGCCCAATCCCCGCCACGTTCAAATGGCTCGAACTTATTTTAACTGCATTTGTAATAATGTCCCTCCCTCGAGTACTTTCACGAGTACTTTCACGTCCGGTTGCTCCGTTGACAGCTGAACTACTTGCCCGCCTCGAAGACGAAAAAGAATTCATGCTGCGTACGCTGGCTCGAATAGTTAGCTTTCCAGCTGAGGAGTTGTTGGTTGCAAGTGCTGAGTCCTGATTCACCAACCCAGTTTCTTTGAATAGGTCCATAAACCGCCGAGACATGACTGTTTGAATGCAAAACAGCGGAAGAACACACCAGCCCCTACCGCAAAAGTCTATATCAAACTGGTCCCTATCTTCAATTCAAACTTACATATTCCACATTGCATTCGTGTAGAAATTGCCTCCCCAGCTCTTGTAACTATGGATGAAGGGTGCATAAGACGGACGATTATCAAAGTACCTTTCTTAAATATCATCATGGTTACAAACCTCAAACTCCCAAACAGGTACACCAAGGCAATACTTCCTGTCAAGACGCACATCTGAAGAATCTCGATTTTCTGCCGCCCTGTAGTCCTTGAAGTACTTTTACGACTATTTGAGGACGCCTCGAAAGTCTTTCCTGCAACTTGAACTAGAAACAAGATCTCAAAGTACAGGAACGACAGACAACACGCCCCAGCTTGGTAAATATCTTGATTGAAACAAGTGACAATATCTCCATAGATACAAGGGACATTGAGCGCCAGTGAACACCCCATACAGATCAGCATTATAAAGAAATCAAGGGCTCCTGGTTTATCGAAAAGCTCACTGGGAACCACAATGAACTTTCGAAAAAAGAGGAGGTAGTACGAAAAGAGATAGCATAGCGCTTCAAAGACATAGCACGCGTTGAGTTGGCGGTGGCAAACGTTTGGATCTGGATGCGTGTTGAAGAGGAGGCAATCGATAAAGAAGAGACCAGAGATGGACGCGCCCATGTTTGCAAGTATCGCAGAACCAATCACTATCCAAATTGTTTTCTTTTTGTATTTGAGGCAGAAATCAGAGAGTAGAATAAGGCAATAGAAGAGTTGATAGACCAAAAATGCGGCCCTTTGGAATATTGACGTCAACGCTTGTTGTCAACTTCTCGACACCAATCTTACCATGAAGCAAAGTCTTTATTCTGCCACACGTACGAGTAGGTCCATCCGGAGGTCACGGCGTCCGTTGCGTTGGGTGTGGAGAAGAATGCAGGAACAACCATAGATCGACAACGACGGATTGACAGAAAGAAAAATGATTGAGAAAAACTTGAGCCAATTGTGATTTAATTTACTAATGTATTCTTTGCTTTTTACATCGATGCTTACGACGGAGCTCCGGGCAATTTGGGAAACTCTGTCTGACGAACAATACTACTTCGCTCCCGGGCTCTGCTCAGAGAACTCACACCAGCAGAGCTTGATATTTTTGATATTGACATCCTCGATGATACCGTGCTGACCCTCGTAAGCGGCTTGGTTGTGACGGATTCCCTTTCTTGGTCCCGACCGTTGACCGTTTTAGTATTCGTAACCAGTCCCGTATTCTTAAAAATATCCAAGAACCGCCTAGAAATAACCGTTTGAATGCATAACAAGGGAAGAATGCACCATCCCCTGGGAGTATTAATTCGATGAAGTGAATTTAGCGCCAAAAGAAATACTTCCAAGTTTGAGGTCCTCACTCTACTCACATATTCCACATTGCGTTCGTATAAAAATTGCCTCCCCACGTATGATAACTGATGCTTCCCACGAGGTAAATGAAAGCCATCGTCCCAGTCAACAAAGACAACTGGAAAATCTCCAGCTTCTGTTTCCCAGAGATCCTCCTTGACGAAGTTGTCTGCTGCTGCAACGACTGAATCGAAACGGAATACAGAAACCATATTTCAAAGTATACAAACGAAAGAACGCTTGCGCTTGCTTGATAAATATCTTGATTGAAACATGTATCGATATCGCCGTATATACATGACACGTTTAAGGTGAGACTGAGCGCGATACAGAGTAATAATACGAGAGAATCAAGTAAACCAGTACGGTTGAAGATTTGACTCGGAATCAAGACGTATTTGCGGTAAAAAAGCAAAATATACGAAAGCAAGAACGCGATGGCTTCAAAAAAATAACACGCGTGAAGCTGCGATCCACAAGTCGCTGGATCTGGATTCGTGTTGAACATGAGGCAGTCCAAGAAAAAGAACGCGGAGACTGCGGCTCCAATATTCACGGCCACCGCAAAGACGATCGTGAACCATATGAGCGTTTGTTTGAACTTTGAAGGTATTTCGAACGTCAAATATAAGCAATAGAATAGTTGGAAGCCGAGATACGCGGCCCTGGTGTGATTCAAATACAAATCAACGAAATTGTGATCATTTGACACAATTTACGAACCACGAGGCATAGTCTTTGTTGTCCCAAACGTACGAGTAGACCCATCCCGTCGAAATATTTTGAATATCCATATATATATCAACCTTATAAGATAAGCATGAATCTTTTTTAGAGTATCGAAGATTTACAACACCATAAAAAAAATGGAAAGAGAAAGCTTGAGGCATAAAAAAACTTCCCAAAAATTTAATCTAAAGGTTCGACGGGTCTTGCGTCATACCCCCACCAAACCATGTATCCTGCATCTGTTGCTCACGTTGTGACAGCGGGATTTGTGGTTTTACAAGTAACGACTGCGAGCTGGAAGCGAATGTAGGAAGGGACGACGGCGGCGGAAATTGATTTGCAGTCATGAACTGATTTGGGAATGTCATCCTCAAGTTATTGCTTTGGGGCAGGCCCTGAGTAGGCGACATGACCATTGTTGAAGAAGATGGAAGGAGATTCATGAAGGAAGGGGATGAAGACGAGTCCATTCCATTTTCACTGCGATGTCTCATAATCCTCAGTTGAATTTTACGGGCCTCCAAGAAATAGCGGTAGTTTGATGATTGTTGGTCTATGGCGGTCACGGCAGCAGCATTTTGCACAGGACTGAAAGTCGGCGTGCTGAGCTGCTGGTTCATCAAAGCTATTGGCAGAGATTGGGTATGTTGAATAGAAGGTAACCCCAAAGCAGGGCTCTGGTGCGAAAAGTTGGGAGTATACTGCGAAAATGAATTCAAGTCAACATTGAAGTTTGGTGTTGTTCCAACTTGAGACGACATGGGCAGGAGAAATGAAGAAGAAATGTTATGATTATCTTGGGGGAAATTCATATGCAATGGGGTTTGGATGAATGACGTCACTGGTGGCGGCAGTGGTGAGGCGAATGGTTGATTCATTTGGCTGACAAAGTCGGATCCAAACGACTGGGAAAACATGGAGTCAACGACAGATGACCCTTGATTCACAAAGCCGAGCGTGCTGTCTAAATTTCCAACAGACGTTGAATCCAATTCGAAGTCGAAAGCACCACCTGTTCCAGCCATCACTTGGTTGATTTTCAAGACTTCGGGATCAGTGGCTTCCTGATTCGAAGGCATGGGTGTTGTTGACTGGCTGCTGGTGGGAGTTGACGATTCTACTGAAGGTGAATCCTCGGACTTCACTGATAATGAGTTTGTCGATGCTTTGCGGAGAGACCTCTTTTTGGCAGTTCGGGATCTTTCGCTTTCACGGAGACCTCGCATTCGAGGACTTGCTTTCGATGATGATACGCCAGATGAGGTGCCAGAGGAACTGCCTTCATTTGGAAGAGAGTGGTTATTGGCGATGCAATGCTTCTTAAGATCGTGTGGCCTAACCATCCAAAATACAGAAAGCAAGGGTACTTTAACTTAATACATGCACACATAGTCGAGAATACAGATAAGGGCATTAACTACATACCACTTGAATGGAGAATTGCAATCGCCACACACATAGGCCTTGTAATTGACATGCGCTCGACAGTGACTGGCAATATGGTCCCGCTTGGAAAAGGGTTTCTTTGCGTGGGAGCAACCTGTCCAACGACAGTTCAACGACAGAGGATAGCGGCTATTAGACTTTCGGCCAACATGTTCTTCGAGGAGATGCTTGTAAAAGACCTCCGGGTTGGTGAACTTAAGCCGACAAATCTCATCGTTCGGTTTCTGCCACAAACAGTCTCCTAAGAAGGAAGGGGAAGAGGGAGCTCCGACGGGTTGATCTTCCATTGACTGAAAATTTTTGGGCAACGAAAATTCAGATTTGAAAAACTCGTGCTTCGCATTCACCTGTCAAGCCCAAATCGCCGCTTGTGTGTTGTCTGTTGCCCAAAGTTCTTCAATGTGGTGATTGGAAGTCATTATGATTTTACTTTTGAAGAACGTCTTGAAAGTATGTCGATCTCATTTAGCAACTTGAAGAGGCTTTACTTGCCAACTTCTACTCAGGGCTACTACTTTAAGTTTGGCATACACTGCCTCAATTGAATTTTGAACTTTTTTTCATCAAGGAAAGTATTAGACAATGGGAGAATGTCGAGGATACCCTGATACTTGGCAAAACCTGATGACAAGGTGCGAAAAGCCAAGTTTCGAAACCAAAGCTGTTAATTATTCATTAATAAAATTAGTTAATCCAGTTTTATTTTTAAAAAGAGTACAACTTGGGAGTTATGTCTTTTGTAAATTTTTCGTGCCGCAATTTCTCCAAAAAAGGAGAAAAAAATCTAGCTTCCTTGCTGGGAACTTGAATCACTTGGATAGGAAAATCCATTTGGATATGGGTTATTGGTAGCTTGATGATGTAATTCTACATCAATATGATGTACTTCGTTGGTAATATTGGCGTGACATGACGAAGGGTGGGTATGGACCGTGTGGTGATAGTACTGTATTGGATGTGGAGTCGGGTAGGGCCTGTACCGCTCTGGGGCCAATCTCTGCGGACTGTAATGATTTTGAGAAGACTGAGATATCTGGTGAATTTGGTGATTCGAATTTCGAAAAGGAGTAAAGCTTGTTGACTCATATGGGGTTTCCCTTGGCGATATATAAGGCGGCTGAAAATTGTGCGTAGATTGGTTACAGAGAGTGGGTTGGAACTCAGTAGAAGTAGATTCAGGTTGATTTTGTCTTTGATGATGATAATAACTGTGATGATGTTGCTGAGCTACAGAATATCCCACACTGGCAACAGTGGATGGAGTATCGCGATAGTATCGTTCCACTTCCTGCTGGTTTTCGTACGCTGTATAATTCGAATCCGATGTCTCCGAAGTCAATCGCTTCAAGTTGGTGGCATAGGAAAGTAGCTGAGAAATTCCAGGTAGCACCCCTACTTCAGAATCGGAGCTGCGTATGGCGTCCAAAGACTCCTTATTTGGGGCCCTTAATTGCTCAATGGACTCAGATTTTTTGGTCGAGTCATCATCAATTGACCCTTGGTCATCGACCTTCTTTGCAACTTGCCGTGTCGTTCGAGATACAGAAATACCGTCAGCGCCGATACGCTGAATCAACTTCTGTCTTCCACCCGTTAAACTAGCTCCATATCGAACCAAGGCTGGACCAGTTCCATCCTTAGCATCCACAAAAATGACAGCAGATGGTCCGGATTTTCCTTTCCCCTTCGGCTCAACATATGTACATCCCATTTTAAGGCAGTGCTTCTTGAGATCCTGTGGCCATTTAAACTCTTTATGGCAGTCTTTGCATTTACTTGCGCGGTGCGGCACATGTGAGCGAACATGGCTAACAATATTGTCACGCTTTGTAAGAACTCGTGAGTGCCGTGGACATCCCAACCACTTGCAGCTCAAGCAAAGATTTCCAAACTCTTTACGACCAATATGGTCTTCCGAAATATGGGCAAAAAGCTCATCGGGGTCACTGAAAATGTGGGGGCAGTGCTGTTGTTTGGGTTGGTTGGTGGCATCTTCAGATGATGACTGTTTTTCCCATTGACAAGGGTAGGTCGTACGAGTAGCGTCTTGGCTTTTGGACGGTGGCATGTTTTTTTTTTTTTTTTTGGTTGGTTGTCTAGGTTTTCGCCCAGTTCCAGGAAATTAACGTCTTCCCTTTTTGGAAACTGGGCATTGCTTGGAGGTGTCACAGAACACTTTTTCGAAAAGAAAACTGTTTTTTTAAGGAAATAAGAAATAAGAAGTTATTGTTTTATTATAGTAAAGAACAATTCCCGTAAATAAAAAAAGTCAGCAGGTGAAAAAAAACCATCTAGTAATGGGAAGGAACCCATTCAGGTTTGTTTTGGTGATATGGCGGGTGGATGGTGTAGTATTGATGATGTTGGCTCGGAACGTGTTGCGGTGGAGCAAATCCCGGCTGATGATGTACTGATGGATGCTGCGTGTAATAACCGCTTTGACTCGGGTTAGGTGGGTGGTATGGATGAGAGTGATAATTTCTCTCTTGAACTTGGTGATGACTGGTTCGCACTGGCACATTTCTCTGATAAGGATGGAAATGCTGAGGTTGATGTTCACGAATAAATTGGTTGGCTTGATTGTGGTGTGAGGGATAAATAGGGGTTGGCTCAGAAACAAAGTGGGAATGTGGTGGCTGGGATTGGCCGCAGTAACCACCATCACCAGGATAGACACAGGTTGAATGTTCTTGATGGTACTGCTCATTACGATGACTGGCTTGAGGTTGAGGCGGGTGCCGGGTGGCTCCTTCAGGAGATGGTGTAACGTAGGACGCACTTTGAGTATGGCGACTCACCGCCTGGGCGTCTGCGCCGGCCGCCGCCGAGCCGCCAAGCGCCGGCGACAGGGTCGGAGACGCAGGCGCACCCGCCAGCAGCGACAGGACGCCCGGCAATTTCGACACGGCGCGTGTTGCCGGTACCGGGCTTGCGCCGGCTTGTGAGGCGGCCGGCGAAAGCGGCGGCGCCAACTGCGGCGACGGCGACTGCGTGGGCTGCGCCGCTTCATGCGTGTGCAAACCAGGGGCGGCGAGGGTCGGCGCCGGCTGGGTGGCGTCGGCGCCGGACTTCAGCGGCGCGGTGAGCGTCGGGCGGCGCTGAACGGCTTTCTGGCGGCCGCCGGTCAGACTGGGCCCGAAGCGCACAAGCGTCGGCCCGGACCCGTCCTCGGCTTCGACAACAAACACTGGCGACGGGCCCGGCTTTCCCTTGAACTCCGGCTCGACGTACTCGCAGCCGTTCTTGGCGCAGTGCTTCTTGAGGTCCTGCGGCCACTTGAACTGCGAGCCGCAGTCCTTGCAGATGTTGGCGCGGAAATGGACATGCGATCTGACGTGACTAACGGCATTGTCTCGCTTGGCAAAGAGGCGGGTCTTGTGGATGCAGCCAGCCCATTCGCAGGTAAGTACTAGTGTTCCGAGAGCCTTGCGGCCAATGTGGTCTTCGGAGAGGTGGATAAAGAGTTCGTCGGCAGTGTTGAACGTGTGTGGGCACCTTGCTTTGCTTTTCTCGAGGGTCCACAGGCAGTCAAAGACAAGTGGCATATCAGCTGAGGATTTGTTTGGCGGTGGCATTGTGTGGCAGAGCGGGCAGCGGTTGAGTATCTCGGTTTTCGTGAACAACAAAAGGTCAATTGTCAGCAGACAAGTTTACAAGAAAAATTTCGAGGCACATTGACTGGAGGGGCAGGTTCAGCCCTGGAAAAATTTCGTTTCAATCATGAACTTTTCTGAAACACATTCGAAACGCTTCACATTGAACTCATGAGTGTTTTGTAAACAATTTATTTTATAATAAGCCAAAAGAATGTAGGATGTCACTACAACCCACAACGCCACTCATATCTAGCACAAGTAAGCTCTCATGGCATCCACGCAACCCTTAAAATGTCAAGATAAGAAGGACAAGAAATCGGATAACCATATCTGAAAAAAAAGTGATAATCAACTATCATCAATAAATGATTTGCAGAGAGCGAGAGGCATCAAAGCTTCGAATCGCAACTCTCCAAATCACAAATCACAAATTGGTTTTCCCGATTCCCGATCCAAAAAAAAATCCGACATTTTTTGTTCCACGGGTTGCCCCAACAGAATGAATATCAAAAAAAAGTACTTGACTTTTTCCAAGTTTCAATCAGTTGGTTTGATATTCTCCCTAGTATGACCCAATCTTGTTTCGACCTCATTGACAAGATGGGATAATGGAAGGAGGTGTATGTGATAGGGAAGAGAGATGAGGGGGGATATTGGTTCAAGATAAAAAAAAATCGAAGGATAGACGGATATGGTACGTTTGACGCAAAATCGACTCCTTCTTTATTCCCGCAGTCCTTGAAAGAGAGCGAGCAGCCTGCCAAAAAACCCCATCAAAAAAAAGAAAGCATCATCAATTCTGGTCAACGATTTGATCCTGAATCCTCTTCAAAATAGGATCATCCTTCAAAGCCTGCAAGTCAATCGAATATCCAGTTTTCCACCATGAATCCGTCTTGACCCGCCACGTTCCAAAAATCCACCTGGGCCGATACACTAATTGAGACACGGGCACAACTCGCTCTTTGGGGGTTCCAAGAAGGATAGATTCGGTTTCAAACATTAGATTCACATCTTTGGAGGATGTGGTGTCAGTGCTGTCAATCCAAAGCCGAGTCACGTAGCCACGGGATACAGACGCCACGGCCAGTAGCGGCATTAGCGCTGTGCTTGAGACTAATAATTACAAAAAAAAAAGAGGGCTTTAGTCTTCTGCTGCCTGTGTGTGTGTAAAATGAAAGGAAAGGGAGAAAGCGACATACACATCAAGGCCAGCACTTCAGTCGGTAGAATCAGACTGTTCCACATGATAGGAACAACGACTGCGTGCGCAGCTATTGAAAACCCAGCAAACAAGCGACCATTGAAGATGAATGTGTTGAGCGGTCCCTTATAAATCAGAGCTGATTTGGTTGGTGGCGGGACCACACGTTTACTCGATTTGTTTGAAGTGCTTAGGATCTTGACGGATGCTGATTTCTTTGAAGAAAAGAAACGGAGTTGTGAAGGTCGCTGATGGATTGCAAGGAGTTTTTGGCAATGGAACATTTTTTTACAACAGCAGTGTCACACCTCAACCTTCAATCATCAACTCCGCCATCGACTTTTGTCGCCTCTGCATCGCATCCTGCGGCGAATTCAAATTCCCCTCGCTTTTTTCCTTTTGCCCAATCCCAAAAGGATCCACATCCACATTATCCTTAAACTTATTCTTGACCACCGGATTACTCCACGACCCATCTTTACTAAACGAATCGATCCTTAAAGTCCGCGACCCAGAACTCTCGGTATCTCGCCACCCAAGTGCCGACATGTACCGTTCTTCTATTTCCTGGCTTCCAACGTCGGTTAACGAGCGGTGCTCCATGACTCTTCTGAGTGTGTCGGGGGGGAGGATTTCTTTCAGATCTTGGATGCTTATTACCACGACTTCTAAACGGTCTACAACTACGAAATGGAAGGGACACGGGAGAGCATTCGCATCGGCCCCTACGGCAGGTTTCATGCTGGACCGCCTTGCAGACAGAGGAATCCCTGCCGCCGCTTCCGCACGATCCATCGCCTCCTGCTGCTCCTGGACGACTTTAGAAGGCTTGATTGGTGGGAACGACATACCCCCACCCAGATCCAAAACTGTAGCCAACTCACGTACGATTTCATCGTTTGGACCGAGTTTAGCGATTGGATTGAGTCCGTAAGGAACAAGCGTGTATTTATGGCGGCGATCGCTTGTATTGGTGCTGGAGACGCCGCAATCGACTTTGGCGAATGTGACCATGTGGAGGGCGCGGACTTTCCCCTTCATGATGAAATAGAGGTTCGAGCAGAGTTCGCCGGCTCGAAGCATTACTTGTTTGGCTTCGAATTTCCTCACAATGCTATAATTTTTATTTTTATTTTAGCATTATTTTTAATAAATGGACATGATAGAGCGAGGTTTTTGGTTTCAACAAACCTTCTTTGGCAAATCAGAGTCAACACTGCCTTTTCAACACCAAAAAAAGACGGAACAGTTGTAAAGTACTCAAACACCATCGTATCCAAACCCCTAGCTTCTCTTGAAATGGCCAAGAAATCTTGCTTCTCAACACGCAAAAAATCGCATCGCATGAGACAGGTGGCGCGAGCATGCCGCAACTCTGCTGTCGACGCCCCAAAAACGGCTTGGAATTCTCCAACACTGCCTCCTGTTCGTACTCGCGTTGTAATCGACATTGGCGTGTCGGGGCGGAGAATGTTGAGGCATTCTCCTGTGAGGAGGATGTACCAGAATCGTGCTTGATGGCCTTCGCGGATCATTACTCTGCCGCGAGGGTGGGATTCAAGGGTGCAGCAGTTGTAAAGTTTGTATCGTACCTAAATGATTGAAAAGTTAAAGCAAAATACCCAACAAAAAAATGAAAAAAAATACGTACAACTGGAGAAAGCTTACTAAAACACTGATACTTTCCAACAATACTATCCAACATATCCAAATCCTTATCAGTTCGACTACCCAAGTTAATTTCGTAAAACCTCTTGACTTGCGCAGCACCAATCAAATCCAATTTATCCTGCTTTGCTCGCAAGAGCTTGCCCATAGCAGAATCATCTTCCCCACGAATCGAATCTTCCAACACAGATTTCTTGATTCTGATTTGTTTGAGGACACTGTAAATCGCCAGACTCCATCGTACAGTGCTAATGTTCATGTCGTCTGGGATATCTCCGTCTGCGTCGTTCATGGTTGCCAAAGATTTTCGTCCTTTTGCGGGCGAGATGGTTTTTTGTGGGGTTTTATGAAGCGCTGTGCTTAGTTTTCTGTTTTTGGCACTGCGGATCCGGGCACTGTTTGTTTTCCGCGTGGGTTCAGGCTTGGTGGCTGCTGCTGCTGCTACTGCTGCTGTAGGTCCTGTTCCAGGTTTTCTTTTGATGAAATCTTGCTCTGGGGTCTTTAATTTTCCACCACCGCCTGGTGTAGGCGTTGGGATAGGTGGAGTCAAAGGCTTACCCCCAGCCGCAACAACAGCCCCAACGGTACTACTTTCACCACCACCAGCCGTCGCAATACCACCAGCCCCAGCCTCCAAAAGCCCTACCGACTTTCCACCCCGATCCATCATCATAAACCGAGACATACCCACAACCCCAGCAACCCCACCACCACCCTTCACACCCCCATTCGCATTCATCAACTTTACCAAACTGCGATCCCTCGCACTATTCCCTTTAAAATCATCCACCCCATCCCCCGCAAACAAACTCGGCAAAAACAGACCCCTCATCCTCTTTTCATAATCATCCACCGGTTCCTTCTCAACCACCATCGTCATCGGCTTAACATGCTGTTCCAACCGGAACGCGACATGCGCGCTGCGGGGCCGCGTTTCGTAGGCGACTTCATCGGGGATCTCTGGGATGATTTCTTTTGGTTTGGGTTTGTGTTTGGCTTTGAGGAGGGATATGTGGTCGGCGTGGTTGGCGAGGATTTCGGTGATTTTTGTGCCGGTGCCTTTTTGTTTGGGTGGGATGAAGGGGTGGAATGTTGTTGGGGGTGGGGCTGTGTAGGTTCTGCGGAGGTTGTTGTTGTTGTTGTTTGGGTTGGTGTTGCGGGAGAGGGTGCGTGGGTGGTGGTGGATTTGGAAGGAAGGGGTGAATAGGTTGTCGCGTGGGGATAATGTGATTTTTGATTGGGTGATTGATGTTTGTGGCTATGATGTTTTTGTTTGTGAGTAACGCTTTTTTTTCTTTTGTAGAAAGTGAGAAGATGAATACCTTTTTTGGAAGTAGGTCTGTGCTGTATCGAACAATCTTCTTTTTAGTCTTGATTGTGAGTTGGTTTGATTTTTCGAAAGTTTTCAAGTTACGTAAGGATGGATTCACTTTCAAAAGAGTTGATTTCAAATCGACATCTTCAAATGCTTCGTCATTGTCACTGCTGATGCTAGAACTAGAATCTTCTTCTTCGTCTTCTTGGATGGGAGTTCTCACGGGTCGTCGTTTCCATGCTTCTACTCTTGCCCCAAACACCACCTTTTCACGTCCGTTCTCGTCAATCCACTTTGGATTCATGTATCGAGACCGCAAATGAATCGGCGGTTTCAAGAATTCCACTTTCTTGGAATCTTTTCCATATCGTTTCCAATCGATTGGTTCAAGGGTTTCAACAGTGGAAACACTTGGCGTCTGTTTGAGAGGAGACAACACCGCCAATGCGGAAGATGAATCATGAATCGGCATGGATTTGATTCTCATTATATCTTTATAGAAGCTTTGGTTGGGCGTCAATGCATGGTCTAGTTGTGTTTGCGGATTATTATGTACATTGGTGCTGTTTGGCGTCACAATGTGCTTTCGCTGATGCTTCAGTTGATGATGCTGATGATGAAGATTGAGTCTCGATGATTTGGATGCGTCGAGAGCGGTGGTGGCATTATTGTGTGTTGTTGTTGATTGGATGATTGGCTTGGCAATGACTGTCCTGTTTGCATACGCAAACGAGTGGTTTTTGTAATAATAGGTGTCTCGTAGATCTACGATATCTTCAGTGCTTTCTTTGGCCATAGGGTTTTTTGCTTCTTGTGGTGGATGGGATGGAAGCTCATGGAAGGTACAGAACAATAATCAACAAATCAAAAATAAAAAAATAAAAAAACTAATTAACAGAGAAGAAAAGAAGAAGAAAAACATTATAATCAACTGTATTGAAGAGTTTTTCATAGGGGAGGGAGCCTGGACTCTGTGGCTTCTTGATGTGATTACATCCAGGACATTGTTCAAACCTTTTTTGTGCAAAGGGAATATCAACGCCACATGCGCTCTCTTCTACTTCTCTATGGCAACTCACACCCCGCCAGAGCGAGTGAGTGCACGTTGACCTTGTACCGACGTGCCAAAACAGGCAGAATAATGCCGAGAATGCAAAATTTTCACGTAGCTCAGCACCCTGTCTCCCCCCAATTTGTTTCCGAAAAAGAAAGACAAAAAGACAACCACGATGGACGATGACGCCGAGCCCGAGCTGCCGGTGCCGGTGCTCGACGACTTGCCGCTGGCGTGCGAGTGGGTCGTCGCGGCGGGCGGGGCGCGCTGCGGCGCCGAGTTTGGCAGCGGCGCGGGGCTGTACCGCCACCTGCAGGACGCGCACGTGGGCCGCAAGCCCGCGCGCGGCCTCTTCTGCCGCTGGCACCGCTGCGCCCACGGCCCGCGGCCGTTCCAGAAGCGCGACAACCTGGTGTCGCACTGCCGCGCCCACGTGCCGAGCAAGCCGTACGAGTGCGGCGACTGCGACAAGACCTTCAAGTGGTGCGTCTTTTGCTTTTTGAGTGCTGTTTGTTCGTCTCAGTCTGCTTCATCGATCACAGGCCCCATGATCTCAAGAAACACTGCATCCGCAAGGGCCACTCTCACCCGGACGACCCAAAGCGCAAGGCGCTGCTGGAAGCCGCAAAAGAGGACCTGCTGTGTCGGTGGACGAGTGCCGAGGCGAGCCAGCCGTGCTTCAAGGCCTTCCATGATCCCGATTTGTTGCTGGCCCACATCTCCTCGGAACATGGTACTATATTGGATCACATTCACTACCCCCCGCACTTTGCTTTCGTCATCGCTGTAGTGTAGCTAATCGTCGGACCTACCTCAACAGCAGGTGAAACAGGGACTGAGGCACTGAAGTGTCTGTGGAAAGACTGCGAACAAGCACCCAAGTTTGAAAACAGCAATGATCTTATTGAACACACTAAAACCCATATCGACTTTACTCCTTATGGTTGCCAACTGTGCGCAGCCAAATTCAAGTTGTAAGTTGTTGACGCCCAATCTCCACAAAATTTTCCATCATGCCAGCCTTAACTTGTTTCACCGTATCAATTAGGCCTCAGGAGCTTGTGCAACACAAAGCAACATCGCATAGTACCAATCCGCCCGATACAGCTCGGCCGCGTTTGGCAAATGGTCCGACGACGCCGCCGTCTATTTCACCTCAATACACTCCCGCCCGAGCAATGTTTTATCGACCTAGGCCCTTAATGTCACAATATCCTCCCCAATCTCACCAGTATGCGTATCCTCCGCACCATCGACCTCCATACTATCATCCACAACAGCCAAACCATCAACCAGCTCACTACAGACCATATCCAAATTACCCGCCACCAGCACCGCCACCACCACCTCCAAGCGTTAGTTCAGGGCGACCAACTTATGGACCTCCACCGGGTCATTATCCTCGACCACCACCTTATTATTCACATCCACAAACAGCAACCCCCCTTGATTCTCCACAAGGACCGTACCCATATCCGCCGCCACCACCACCACGACACCAAACTTCATCCCCCAGCAGTGCTGTCAAATTTGAACCACACGGCCCATTCGATCACTCACAGGCTCACAGCCCGTATCCAGCTCCACCTCAATCGCACCCACCCGAAACGACAAACTATAGTCCAAGCCACGACCCCAAGAACAATGCCTACTATTTTCGGCCATCTCAACCACAACCACAACCACAACCACAAACTCACGCTTCTGCCTCGTCGCCCTATTATGTCCCATCTCAAGTTCCACAAGTCCCAAGTCAAAGTCAATCTCATCCCTCCAACTCATCCTCATCCTCCTCCTTCTTCGCGTCCACGACCCGATTCTTGGTACACAGCGGGCGAGTCGACTGTGAGACACGCAAGACCTCCCCCAACAATGGCGTTTCCAGGGCAAAGACCTCCCCCACGGCCGTACTACCCACTATCGTACCATCAACAACCGCCGCCGAATCACGAACAACCTTCACCGGATCACGCACAGCCGCCACCACCTCACTCTCACCCAGATCATGGTTCCGACCACCCACCACCACCACCACCGGCACCAACTGCAACGACACCCTACCGTCCTTTGCCATCACATGGTCCTCCTCCATCTACTCTACCGAGCAGTCACCATTACTATCGACCACCCTACAATGAACCAAACAGATCCCCATACCCGCCCCCTCCAGCATCTCACCCTCCACCAGAACGTCCCACAGCCATCCCACAACCACCCTCCGAATATCCACGTGAATATTACCATCCTCCCACCCATCAACACCAAGAACCACCATACTCGACACCTCACCACGAATACCAAACGGAAAACAAACCT